>CAKNYM010050328.1:326719-340842 GCA_932195095.1 Andricus curvator
TCTAGTGACTCATTCTAGTCTGAATAATTTCACCGAAATCTGAATACGAGCAGACGAGCGGATCATCGTCAGGGTTGGTCAGTTACGCATAACTCGAGTATTTTCTACGTATAATACATTTTTGACGTAATATACGTCGAAAACAGTAGGAAACCGTAGAAAACTCTTATAAGTTACGTTTTCAAGATGGCCGACTTGTAAAATCAGTGTTGAGATGTACATAACCTCACTTTTGAAATATAATAATTATTAATAATTCTGTTGAATGCGTTATAGTAATTGCAAGTAATAATTATGCCTGGGCTGGAAAGAAATACCCAACATCATAATGCAATCCCATGGAAGGATTTTTTTTTTTTAACGGAAGAAGGAAGGACAGAAAACTTTCACAAAGTGCCTTCTGCGATAAAATGTTAAAAAATATTAGCTTAAAATGTCTAGAAAGCTACAGCTATGTAAATAATTGTTGATTCTTTTGATAGTAATTATTATGGATCATATTGAATAATATATATGTCATTCAGCAGGGTCTCCCTAATTATAAGCTCAAACTGCTTAAACATTTATTCAAATGCAAGGAATTTTTAAACATTGGCATTTGGCGCGAGATTCACGAGCGAACATGGCGTCCACGACCCACACAAAAAATAGGTTATCAGAAGTATTTTTCGATATGGACGCATGCGCACTGAAAGTTTCCATTCGGACGTAATATACGTCAAATCACGTAGAAAACTAGAGAGGTAATATACGTGGTAATATACGCGTAGAAACCCACGTATAATCGTGGAGTATTATACGTTACCAACCCTGATCATCGTACAGTGCTTTGAGCTCCTCTTTGGTACCTTCCCCTAGAGCTCCTCTAGGGAGAGTTGTGTCACCGCTTTCTCCGCCTCTGATTGGTGCCGCGAAAGCGGAATCGGATGTTTTGAAATTGGCGCGACTTTCAAGTCAAACTTAATGTTCAGACAATGATTGAATTGTAAATAATAGTTTCCCACATGTTACAGTCAAAATATACCTGCAATCGTGAAAAAAGAAGGTACATTTCCGACTTTTATTACATTATTTATTGAAAATTAAAATCTTAACTCACAAACAGCTGATTTCGATGAGGTATCCAATAATCTCGATTAATACTCTCCATCCATAATTGCTTAAGCTTAGGATCGTTTGGGATTTGTCTTAAGAAAAATCATTGGCCAGAACTATTACGGCAGTAGAGAATGCAACACGACACTATTGTTTTTTCATTAAAAAAGTATATTTTCATAACAAACACTGCATGAAAATATATGACACATAACCTTTTCTTAAAGTTTTGCTTCTTCTTTGTTTTTGGCTTTTTGATTAAAGTTTTGCTGAGTGAGACATCTAGAATATTTTAAATGTTTCGCGCTTCGCTACGTATTTCCGATTCCGGTTTCGCGTCGGCTAGTGGAGGGGGTAACGTGACACAACTCTCCCTAGAGGAACTCTACCTTCCCCCAACGTTAGGAGACAAATGAATCCGGTCGTTAGCGATCATGCACGAAACTGAAAAGAGCCGGTTGGCGCGTAATTTAAATGCCTACATTTAAAGTTTGATACCATTCGCATAGCTCATTCATTAATTTAGAAAGAAAAGTTTTTTTTTTCAAAATATTTGTAATTATTGATTCATGCTAATTATATATATTCTTCACAATTCAAATAGTGCATGGGCGTATTTGAATTGGTTAAAATGCTTATGAATGAATTCCATTGTATTATTAGAACTAATTTACGGACTGAAATTGTAGAATAGAATAGAACTTTATTTCTCCATGAACATCCTCATTAGACTTTTACATATACTACCTTTGTACCTTCTGAGTATAATACTTTTACTTTGGCACTTTTTGCCAATTTCTTTCTGGGCTTGGGATTTTTCTTTGCTCCTCCTGCCTTTCTCCTTTTGTTCGAAACTAGGGCCTCTTCAATTTCTTCTGGACCGAGTAAAACTTTATATGTATATGTATATTTATTTATTTATATGTATGCTTACTTATATGTATGCCTTATCCTCACCAAAATATATTCATTTAAACTGACAAAGAAAGAAATAACTTACAAATGCATTAATTGTAAATTTTATTGGCAATTCAATCTTTTTCGATATAAAAAAGTATTATTTAGTGGAGAGAAAACGAAAGACCTATAAGAGATAACCCAAAAATGCATTATTTGCATTCATTTCTCATCGAAAAGGGAGGACATAACCTTAAATATTGCATTATTAGCCTATGTTATTTTGTAGCCTATGTTATGTTATATTAACCTTTTTCCATCGAAAAATATTCATATCACAACGAAAATATGCGACGTACGTAACCTAAAAATACATTATTAGTGAAATTTATTGGCTTTTCAATCTTTTTCTATCAAGAAATAATAATTTAAGATTTAAGAATCTAAGATTACATAATTTGTACATTTTATTAGTCATTATATATTGTTTTTATTAAGTAATTGCATATTTTATTTGTCACTTAGTCTTTTCTTGCAAAAAATACTCATGTTTGCCCATAAAATGGGACTCCAACATAAAATGACACATCAGCATGTGAATATTCTATTTGTCACCTCATCTTAATTAGTCTTCTTATATTGCGTTCAAGAAAAACTATTAAAATTGTTCATTCTAATTATTAACAATTTTATAGTTGTACATAATTGTGTTTTCTGTATTTTTACTGCATTTCATTTCCCTGCTACTCCATCTTTTGATCCAAGCCATTTAAACCAGCTCTTCTTACCGACTTTCATTACTTTTTTCACAACGTTTGCTTTTTTCTTATATCATAATACGCGCCCGATGAATAACAGTCTGAAGATAACCGCGCGTTGGACAAATTGTGCTTTGGAGAATCGATGCAACGGCACAACTTCACCCTACCCAGAACGCGTTGAACAAACACTGCAGATAACAGGTTCAGACCGCTGGGCCCCTTGTAGATAACACACATAACGTGTATTATCTTTCTCTATTAAATTAACAAAAAACATTCTACGATGTTAAAAAATATTGAAAATTGCAAAAATAACAACGATATTTCTTCGCTTTTTGTCGAGTATATATGATTCATTAAAGAGGAATGATTTTATTTATATGAATGATTTGTTTCAAAATTATAAATGAATAACATAATTCTTATTTAATCGAATGTATGGTCTAGCACATTAGGTCAATTAGCGTCGATTCGTTATGACAAAACGATTATTTTTTATTAATATCATTGAAGGTAAATTATGAAAGTTAAGAAAGTTATACTTCACAAAACAGATTTTTTAAAATGATAACAGTGTGTAAAATGTTGAACATCATATTTTACGAAATTCTTCAGTCTTTCTTGAGATATTGAAGGACAAAATACATATAATAAATTGCAACACCATATCTACGTATATCCTGTAAACAAAAATTCCCATAATTATAATGGTTAAAATATCAATTCGCAATTGAAAGCAATAGGAACACTGCCTTGTGGATTGATTGCAAACACTTTGATAATTAGCAAACAAATATAGTTTTAACCTGAAATAGCATAGAAGTAAAAAAATCTTCATAAATATTCAAGTCGACCACTTCATCGGTTCCAAAAAGCTTGATTTTTTTTTTTTTTGTGAATACTTTGATAGGAACTTGGTTGTAAATAAACATTCGGCGTACTTTGGAATCACTTTCCTATATAGCTACTCTGCTTAAAATACATGTTAGAAGACATAAGAAATCGGATAGAAACCGGCTAGAAACCAATTCGGTTTTTACTCGGTTCGAACTGATTTCTATCCGGTCTCGATTTAAATTTCTGGAACGTACCCGGACCCTAACCGGTTCTTATCCGGGAAATGGCAACAGAAACTGTTGTTAAATATTCTAACCGGTTCTAACCGGTTTTTATCCGGCAAATGGAACCAGAAATTAAATATTGGCAGACCAAAGTTCGTTTCTAACTGGTTCCTAACCGATTCCTACACGGCACTCAACACTGGAAACTTGTTAACCGGTCCAAACCGGCTTTTATTCGGCAAATTAGAACCTGAAATTAAATATTGGCAAACACCGAAATTAGTTTCTAAACGGTTCCTAACCGATTCCTACACGGTACTCGACGCAGGAAACATTCTAACCGGTCCCAACCGGTTTCTATTCGACAAATGGAACCAGAAATTAAATATTCGCAAAGACCAAAGTTCGTTTCTAACCAGGGACCCAACCGAAACTTTCGTTCCATTTCGTTATTGACAGAAAAAAATAATTTTTTATTGAACTTTGATTTCCTATCTCTAAATTTGCCAGAAATTAGATAATATTGAAATTACCTTAATGATTGGGTCAACCTTATTTTATTTAGCTGGCAGTAACGAAATGGAATGAAAGTTTCGGTCGGGTCCCTGTTTCTAACCGATCCCTACCTGATTCCTACACGGTACTCGACACTGGACACTTTCTAACTGGTCCTAACCGGTTTCTATCCGGCAAATTAGAACCTGAAATTAAATATTGGCAAACATCAAAATTCGTTTCCAACCGGTTCCTAACCGATTCCTA
This sequence comes from Andricus curvator, assembly GCA_932195095.1. Lineage (NCBI taxonomy): Eukaryota > Metazoa > Arthropoda > Insecta > Hymenoptera > Cynipidae > Andricus > Andricus curvator. Next base: position 331,296 of record CAKNYM010050328.1, read on the forward strand.
CACGGCACTTGACACAGGAAATATTCTAACCGGTCCTAACCGGTTTCTATCCGACAAATGGAACCAAAAATTAAATATTGACAAAGATCGAAATTCGTTTCTAACCGGTTCCTTACCGATTCCTACACGGCACTCGACACAGGAAACATTCTAGCCAGTCCTAACTGGTTTCCATCCGACAAATTGGTACCGGAAATTAAATATTGGCAAAAACCGAAATTCATTTCTAACCTTCCCGTCCAATTCCTACACGGCACTGAAAACTTTCTAATTGGTCCCAACCGGTTTCTGTCAGACAAATGGAACCAGAAATTAAATATTGGCAAAGACCAAAGTTCGTTTCTAACTGGTTCCTAACCTAATCCCACACGGCACTCGACACTGGAAACTTTCTAACCGGTCCTAACCGGTTTCTATCCGACAAATTGGTACCTGAAATTAAATGTTCGGTCCGGTACTATACTGGTCGTTTCTCACAAGCGGTAAGAATTTTCTTGGTTAGTATATAAGGAACATTTCGACCATTTAGTTAAATCGTTGACTAATATTAGTTCAATAATTGATTAATTTTAATACTTACGTATATTTCAAATAATTTTCATATTCGTAAATTGGCTTTAAGATTTTTACATTTTCAGTATATCATTTAAAATTTTTAGTTTTATAATCTATGAATCCAAACAATAAGCAAGTTGTTATTGCAATAAGTAGTTAATAAACTAGAAAAATTTTTTTTCGTTGTTTTGGAAGAATGTAAATGGATAGTTATTTTTAAGTGGTGGTCTATTCTTTTGCAAATAACGTTTTTATAATATTATCAAGTAATTCATATTTATTGTTTTCAGAGTTTTATTTACATGATAACAGATACATACTCGTTTGGATTTTCATTACATTCGTCATCAGAAAGTTCGGCATTATCGTAACGATCGATTTTTTCGAAGCAAGGGCAACGGCCATACCATGCTGGAAACACCAGTTCCCGTTAGATCACTGAAGTTAAGCAGTGTTGGGCGCGGTTAGTACTTGGATGGGTGACCGTCTGATACTACTGCGTTGCTGTTGGCGGCCGTGGGTGTGGTGAGCCCACACTTGTAGTTATTTACTACAAGAAACTATCCACCTAGAAACACTACCCGAATCGGGTAGTTTCACGCTTACCCCTAGAGGCTCGCCGAAAGGGAAATAGTTTAATGGTATAAAAAGGGACCAAAAAACTTTTGGATTGTACAAAATTTATAGAAACAACGCTCGTCTCTGTTTTCAAGCCTGATACTAAATGTACTCCTAAATTCGAAGAAGATATTTCCAGATTATAAAATTCCCCTTTTTGCTTGAATTTTCGTATTTTTAAATAATGCAAATCACCTTATTTCAAAATGATAGAAGATAGCAATTATCAGGTTTGCACAAATTCGACCAAAATCTGCGGACTCAGCATTACTAATAATTTGCACAAAATAGGCTCAAATTACTATCAAACACCTATCAAATGGTATATAAATTACAGTCAAACTCTCGCCAAACCGTTTGCATAAAACTTGTACGAAATTTGTAACCTGCGCGCCGTCAGGGCTTTATGAGATTGTTTCGAATTCCAAAATGTTTTTGGTATCTTTAAATAAATAAAAATATAAATAAATATAATATACTTTTTAAAGTTATAAGCTATAAATGAAGTGAAGAAGGTGGTTAACATTAATAATTTCAAGGATTGTAATGATAATTACATGAATCTTTAACTGATCAAAGATTGTAAAAAATGGTTACTGTTAAATGTGTAAATTTGATTAAGTAGTAAATAAATAATTAATGAATTAAAAATGTATACACATAGAGTAATAATGATAATAAATTAATAATAAGGTGAAAGTCAAGATAAAAACAAAACGAAAATGAATTGATAATAGTAAATGAATAAATAATTGAGTAGATAGTTAATTGATGGATAATATTTAGGTTATATCACAAGAAATACTATTATTTTTTATATATCAATGAAAAAATCTAGGTTGCATTCAAATAAAATTGTCATCAAATATTCTACAATAATTTTTAGAATATCAGAATTGCACTGTAAATATTCTTGTAGATTTTGACTGTGGGTAGTTTTCTGATTATTTTGCAACAAAAATCAAAATCTTTCATCTATCCGTCTATTAGAAAATCTACTTTTTAAGTTCAAAAATGGTATTTTTAGTTTTTTATTTAAGCCATGCGTATCGGCATAATAAAAATGTTATAATAGGATTTACATTAAAAATCGAGAAAAAAAAATTAAATTGCAAGGAACTTTGGGTTAAATCATGTGGGTGCCTTTAATTAAACTTTGCCTTGTTAGACTGTTTTTTATTTTTTCAATTATTTTTAGTGATGCCGCGCGAGACGAGAAATACCGAGCCTAACTCGCTTTCGCCTCGTTCATTCCTCGGTTCCGTCTCGTTTTCCCGGGCCTATTCCTCGGTTTGTCTCGTCACATTCTGCCTCGTCCCGTCTCGTCCTTCCTCGTTCTCGCCACGGGTTTTCCGAGGAATGCGACAGATGTGCGCAAGTGCAGCGGACAGCTCGCGGGAGCTTAGAGGGAAGCTTAGATCTTCCCTCTACCAAAGATATTATACACCTAGATGCGGCAAGTGACGGCGGAGTGGGGATAGAATTATTAGTAGGGTAGGATAAATGTAGACGGCGCTCTCGGCGAAAATCCTAACCCTCCCCGCTGTGCCTCTCTACCCGCTGAAGTATCTATCCCCTCTTAACAGTCTTCGTGAGTAAAATCGGCGACAGAGGCGCTGTCGCCGAAATGAATTTCAGTAGATAATAGAGTTTTCTGAAAATATTCATGATCACTAGAGCAATTTGAAGTCTGTCTTACCCGGCGATCGAGGTCAATAACAATAAATAAACAGATGAATATTTATCATTGTTTAATGAAAATAAATTCCGTTCAGATTCAACTGTAAATAATTATATATATTAGAATTTCCGTTTTATGGTTTTTCTGTAATATGATCCGTTTACCTTTTAATAATAATTATATAAAAGACAGAACGATTTGCATAATATATTGTTCAGAATTGCAGTGTAATTAACAAATTATAATTTCGGCGTGAATTTTGCTATTTTGAATAACGTAACGCGTAAACCAAAACCGAGTGAATGTATTGTTACGTTTATAACAGAATACGCCAGAATAGAAACAAGAAAAGATAACGTAATTTTTTTTATTCACTTCGACCTCATTCAAAATTGTTTAACTTCAAACGATTTACATATCTGAAATTTTACATTCATTGACAATGAAATTGTCCTTCCATTTTCAGCACTTGAAGTTGATATGATTTGATTGGGGAAGTTTACATTTAAAAAAATTGCATCTATTGAGCCTTTATATTTAAAATGAAATAACTGCAGAATTGTGAAATAGTTCGACTTTCGATACTGTTGCATTTTTAATTTTAAGCTCTTCAAATTGTGAAGTTGCACATTTTTTATTATTTTATTTTTACGCATACTATGTCTAATTTTTAAGGCCCTAAAATTATACTATTTCAACTAAGAATGCTTTCATTTTGAAACGGGTTGTATTTAAAAGTGTTAAATTGTGAACAGTTTGATTTATATGATTGAAATTTTTTTAAACATTTTATGAGTGACATTGAAAATGATAAGATTACAATATAAATACAAAACAAGTTTCTTATTTGGTTGAAAATAATTTAATTTTGAAGGTATAATTGCATCATAGTTTATTATTTGGAGTCAAACGCCAGTAGGGCCAGAATTGTTCAATTTTTCAGGCTACCCTACCAATTTGACGCAATAAATAAGGATGTACACTAGTTATTTCAAGTTCAAAAATAAGCATTGTTGAAAATGATTCTTAAATTTGAGGAAAATAATCCTATTATTAGGCGAACTTTAGAAAACAATATTTCAGGTTATTATTTTATCACTTAATTTTATTCTTTGAAGGATTCTCTACGAATCTCTTTGGTACGTTTTTATTTACAAAATTTTATTCAGGAATTACACAATTGTTAATTTTTTTAAATATATTTATCTTAAATATATTTTTTTAAATAAAAATAGAATAATCCGCACAACCTTAGGATTAAATAAGAATCGCGCAACTTTTACCTGAATAGAAAGCAGAAACATGTAAGCCTCTAAATAACTGAATAATTTTAAACTTAAATATTTTTTTGAAAGTTCGCCCTCCGCAATCTTCCAAAGTTAGTTACAATTAATAATGGAAATGTTTTTCTCGAGTTTAAAAATCATTTTTCAAAATGCTCATTTTTGAACTTGAGATAACTACTAACTAGTGTACATCCTGAAATAGTAAAGTAGTTAGACTTTGAACAATATGAACATGTATCAGTAAATGTTTAGTTTTTAATATTTTATTTATATATTTTAAACATTTCAATTTTTGAAGTGTACAATTTTTAATGACGTGGCTGCGTCTGCAGAAATGTCGGTACGAATAGCTGGATTTTTTTTTGTATGAATTTGAGGACTTCGAATTTTTAAAGCTTCATTTTCAATCTGCCACATTTTAGTTGCCCCAAATTTAAACTTTTTGAGTTGAAAAAATGTTGAACCTCTGTTTGAAAGCCTGACACCAAAAATTTTGTATTCTCTCTGTCAATACAAAATTCATTGATATGTTTAGTTTTGCAATGGTTATTACTCTTTTAATTTTCTGTCTGCATCGTTGAGAGGGTGTACAATTTCAATCCTTTACGTCATTTTTACAATGGTTTATTAAATATATTTGACCAGTTAATAGCTAACTGTATATTTAATTATAACGATCAGAGAACCAATTTTTGTAACAATTTTAATTCAACTTAAATTATACATTTTAAACTAATATAACAGAGAATTCAATTCGCATTTCATATTGACTTATTATACCTTATTATATACCTTATTATGGAAGATAAAACAATTCGCATTTCATATTGACTTATTATACCTTATTATGTACCTTATTATGCAAGATAAAAATTTTCTTTTGAAATTATAAAAATTTAAAGAATTATAGGTAGATATGACGGTTTAAAAAAATATAAAATATTTCAGAAAAAATAACAAAATCAACGGGATCTAATTTCTAACAGGAGTAACAGAAGTGCCCCGCCCTCTCGCTCGAAATATATACCTGCTTTTCTTTACCTCTCCAGGTTAAATCTTTAAATTTAAAGGATGGGGTACTCGGGAAATTTACTTTGGCTAACAAAAGATATTGAGTAAAAATTTCAAGGACACTTTCCTACATTAAGTTTTTGGTTTCTTGTTTGAATTTTAGAATTTAGATCTTTCAGACCAGCCAGAGATATAACTGATTCTTGAGATTTTCAAAAAAAGGCACCAAAAATACTTTTTTGAGACTTTATTGATTTATACGTTTCGTGAAATTCTGCGTCGAATGATATATACTTTGAAGACACCATTTTTTGACACCTCATATATATAGGGGCCGTTCCAAAAATACTGAACGCTTTTTCCTGACAGTTTTGGTGGCCCCCCCCCCCCCCTTATCACTTTTCCTATATTGAGTGCTTATTAAATCACCGAGTGATTAAGAATGTACATTGTCATTAAATAATGAAATCCCCAAAATTAACTATTTTCGGAAGTTCTTTAAGACGATATTGCGAAAAAAATCAAAATATTTCGATTTATTCTTAAGTAATAAATAAATATATATCATATGTACATACAGAGAAAATTGTATTGTCATATTTTTTCTGATTAATGCCAATTTCTGAACTTACAGAAAAAAGTCATAAAAATGAAAACTCGAAAATGATTTATAAAATTATGAAACTGAATTAGTGATTTAGGGAGATAATTAGATATACTTGATGAAATACTCTAATAATAAAGACTATAATTATTTATAATATTTCTAACTTCAAGACTTTTAAAATCAAAACATCAAAAATTGAACAATTTTAAACACAACCGACTTGAAATCGTCGTATTGTCTAAGTCAAATCACTTTAATTTCAAAGCTTTTAAAATTAGACAGTATAATTCCACAATAAAAATTTTCTCTGTGAATCTAAGTTCTAATAAAAAGTTACGAATAAAATAGTGCTACATTGTTTTTGTTTGAGGAATCCAGGACAATAAATAGCAATATTATAATATCAAATGTCAATTTCACGTCATTAGCAATCAATAAAGAAATAAATATTAATCAAATTGAAACAAAATTGCATTTAATTTTAACTGTAAATATTTATGAAAATATGAGAAAAAAATTTGTCTAGAATTAAAGAAACCGTTTCCTTAACATAATTTCTTTATTCAACCAAAAGAAACTTCCAAATGAAGAAAATCATCTCAAATTAAAAAAAAAAAATATTTATTCAAACAAAAAACCATTTCTTTGAACTAAAGAAATGTCTTTGAATCAAATAAGGTCGTGGCTACGGGTACCAAAATTTCGGTACAAATAGGCGATTTTTTCGGTACAAATAGAGCTGGAAAATGGGCTATTTGTACCGAAATTTCGGTACAATTGACCAAATTTTTTCGGCACTTGTAGACACTTGCATCAATTAAACTTTTCTTCGGCTGGAGAGCCAATGAATACATTTCTTTAATTCAAGGAAATTTTCTTTGAATTGAAGAATATTTTTTCCAATTGTTCATAGTGAAATTTTTGTTTTAAACTGTTTAATGTTGAAAAGTAATCTTTGACAGCATAGACATTTTTTAACATTATTCACGAAAATTATAAGATGTAAAGTTAGATTTATGCATATTTCATAGCCATCCCACCTGTAGGCTATTATTATTAAATTACAGAACATCGGAATATACCTACAATTAAGTATATATAACTATTGGCGAATTACAGGTGGGCTATAGTTCTTGGTTAAGATAAGAAGTGTCAAAAAAGCTGAAATATAAAAAAGCTCTATTTTCCAAGTTTTTGAAGGAATTTCAACTTTTAAAAATTCCTACAAATTTTCTTAACAACGCGAGATAGGAAAGGAAGTCTGAAGAAAGGACTGTTGATTTTTATTGAAGGTAGTTCAGAAAATAAAATTAAATTGCTTTGAGCAATTTAATCTTTAACTATGCTCAATTACGTAGAAAATTCAGAGTATGCAAATGCAAAGAACTGCGATCTATAGAATATATGTTTTTGCTAAAATTTCATTTGGGCATTCCCAGTGCAAAGAATAAATATCCGAGCGCGAAGCGCGAGGTAATTCAGTCTCGAGCGCGAAGCCCGAGATTCGATAGATGCGCGCCCTAGGCGCGCTCAAACTTGTGAGCGAAGTGAGCCGCGCGCTAAGCGCGTAATGAGAATGTGCCCGCCCAGCGGGCCGACTTTTTTTGTTTGAAAAATTACTCTATTTCCCCTGTTTCGATATTACTTTGGGCTGTGAAATGTGTAATTCTTTTGAAACTTTATATAACAAAGCGATTAGTATTAAATAATAATTATTAAAAATGATTAAAAGTTATTTGGGAAAAATGTAATTTTTTACCTGGAAAACCGGAAAATGACCTGGAAGTTTTTTTAAGTTTCAGTGGCTACTCTGTAATAATAATGCGTGATAAAAACGAATAGAGGTATACGAAAATTTTTTACATTCTCATCGGAGAAAGTATTAGATTTGTGTAAAATTTGACCCTCTCCGTTTTTGTCAAATGTCCATGTTTTGAGACATTCTGAACCCAAAAAACAGGTTTTCGCGAATATGTCTGTATGCGTGTGTATGTATGTATGTGTGGATGTGTGTATGTATGCATGTGTGTATGCAAGGATGTATGTATGATAGTGTGTGTGTGTATGTATGTAGATTTTTATTTTGTTAGCAAGATAACTTTCGAAAGAATTGACAAATTAGATTGGGCTTTGGTATACTCTTCAAGTGTCCTAAAGTGAAGGTCAAGTCCGTTAGCCAGCTATTTTGGATAAAAATTCAAAAAGTGAGCGTTTTTTCAAAATTTTTGAGACCACTTTTTTCAAATTTAAAAATTCTATGTCGGGATATTCGTAGTACTCACAAAGACAAACGATTTATCCCAGTAGCTTTTTTTGATAAAACAAAAATTACTGGAGTTATAGCATTTACAAAATTCCAAAAAACAAACGAAAATGAACATTTTAAGCCAAACAACGCACGATATGAAAAAAATTCAAGAAAAGAAAAATGTTTTTTTTGAACATCCTACTATATTGTTATAAGACTTTTTTCAATTTTCTTGAAAAATCGAAAATTCAAATTTTTATCGCACAAAAAAATTATGAAAAATCAAAAATTCCAGTTTGCGGTCAAAATATACAAGATACGAAAAAAGATGAATAGACAAAATCGTGCATTCAAAAAAGATCTACAAATTTGTTATGAATCACTTTTTGATGGGACGCGTAGATTTTGTTTCATTTGTAAAAAACTGATTTAAGAATAAAATAAATTTGGACAAACGACAGAAACCACGAAAAAAATTAATAGATAAAGGTTGTTCACTCAGAAAGGAGCTACAAATTTGTTATAAACTTTTGTTATAAAAGTACATTTAAAATAAAAAAATTAACTTTTTGGAAAAACGATACACGATACAATAATATTTTATCTAACAAAGTTTTTCGCCTAAATTATACATTTACAAATTTTCTTAGAACCACTTTACGCTAGGATGCATATTTTTGGTTCAAATCGTAAAAAATAACATTGAACATAAACAAATTACAATTTATGGAAAAACGACACAAGTTGCAATAAAATGCATAATAACAGAATTGTTTTTTTTTGTAGGATGCGCACTTTTTTCAAGTATAAAAACAAGACAAGGAAAATACGTCTGTTTGCAATATCAATCCATACTATGAATTGTAATAATATACATTTATTGAAATGATATAAAATTTTAACGGTAGCTGAGAATGAAATATAATGCAAAATAAGAAACAAATATTAAAGTAATCATGGTAAATAAAATTTGTACTTTATTTTGCAATATCTGAATAAGCAATCAAAGGCCGAGGTACATAAATAAATGTAATATATATTTGATATAATAGTGTTGAAAATAATGTAGAAAATTTCGCATTTTGGACTAAATCGAGTGCGAAGCACGGTACGTGATGAGAATGTATTCGTTAAAGCCGAAGAAGCTTTAACAAAAGAGAATTCACAATCACCAAATTACAGTTGTCGATACTTTGACTTTTAATTTTAAAAGGTCTGTGCACAAATGTGGGGGAAATACAACGACCGAGCGCGTAGCGCGAGGTAAATACAGTATCAAACGCGAAGCGCGAGAACCATAGTCGCGCACCCTAGGCGCGCTCAAACTTGCGAGCCGCGCGCGCAGCGGGCGATGTGAATGTGCCCGCGTGGCGGGCAGATTTTTTGGATAAGTATAGCTTTTGGATAAGTATATACTTTAATTTCCTTGCACTAATTTTGAAGATGAATGTCCTCAATGTTTTATAAAATGACGAGAATTAGTAAGGAGCCGTACTTAAATTACGTAACGGATTATAGGCCCTCTCCAAGACCCCCCCCCC
>CAKNYM010050329.1:3922-14508 GCA_932195095.1 Andricus curvator
TAAAATTCCTGATTAATAAAATTCCCGATTAATAAAATTTCCGAATAATAAAATTCCCGAATTGGAAAAATTCCCGAATAATAAAATTCCCGAATCGCAAAGTTCCCGAATAATAAAATTCCCAATTTGGAAGATTCCCGATTAATAAAATTCAAGAATAATGAAATTTCCGAATAATAAAATTCCCAAATTGGAAAATTCCCGAATTTTGTAATTTGGGAATTTTATTACACGGAAATTTTATTTTTCGGGAATTTTGGCAATTCGGGAATTTCAAAGTGCCGGGTATTTAATTCTTGGGGATTTTTCAGTGATCCCAAAATTAGTGAATAAATTGGGACTGCTAAAAAATCTCAAAAAATAAAATTCCCGAATAATGAAATGTACAAATGATAAAATTCCCGAATTGGAAAATTCCTGAATAATAAAATTCCCGAACAGCTTATAATATTACCGAATAACAAAATTTCCGACCGAAAATTGCAGAATTGCAAAATATTTGAACTGGAAACATCTCGAATTATAAAATTCCCGAATTCAAAGAATTAATTTTTTTTATAAATAGTATTTATTTATAAAAAATACAATATTCAAATATTGTTACAAAAAAAATTATTTTTATTGTTCAAAGTTTCTAAAATTATTTATTGTTTGAATTTAAAATTAAAATAATTGAAAAAAATATATTATTAGATGAAAATTTTTTTCAACTATTGTTATTTTAAATTCAAACAATAATTTTATAAACTTTGAACATAAAATTTTTTTTTAAATATTTGATTTTTATATTTGTAATAAATAAATAATATTTATAAAAAAATTGTAATTGTTTAAATTCGGGAATTTTGTAATTCAAGAATTCTCTAGTTCGGATATTTTATAATTCGGCAATTTTCTGTCGGGAATTTTATTATTCGTGAATTTTCAAATTCGGTAATATTATAAACTGTTGGGGAATTTTCCAATTTGGAAATTTTATTATTCGGAAATATTATTATTCGGCAATTTTGTTATGCGGGAATTTCAATTATCGGCAATTTTGGAAATTCGGGAATTTCAAAGTGCCGGGAATTTGATTTTTGGGGATTTTTCAGTGGTCCCAAAATGGAGTGAAAAAATTGGGACGAATAAAAAATCTCAAAAAATAAAATACCCGTCACTGTAAAATTCCCGAATTATAAAATTCACGAAATTATAAAATTGTATAAATATAAAAACCCCGAATTGGAAAATTTCCGGAAAATAAAATTCCCAAACCGTTTATAGTAATACCGAATTGGAATATTCCCGAATAATAAAATTCCAGAAATGATAAAACTGCCGAAATATAAAAACCCCGAATTGGGAAATTTCGGACAGTTTATAATATTACCGAATTTGAAAATTCCCGAATAATAAAATTCCCGACAGGAAATTGCCGAAATATAAAATATCCAAATTAGAAAATTCCCGAATTTAAACAATCAAAAAAATTGGTTTTCAATCAATATTATTGATTTATTTATTAAAAATACAATAATCAAATATTTTTGGCAAAGAAAATTCGTTTGAATGTTTAAAGTTTTTTAAAATTATTTTTTAAATTTAAAGTAACAATAATTGTATAATAATTGCGAAATAAAATAAATTGAAGAACACGAGCGCCCCGAAGGAAAAAAAATTCATCCCTAAATTTTGTACGAACCTAATAACATTTTCCAAACAAACCTTGCAGGTATCAATAATTCAGCACTGATTCATCTCGAAATTTCTTTAAAATTTGTTTCAATTAGATATTCGATGTTTGAAAACGTTTTTTTCTAAATTTTTTTAAATACTATGGACATTTTCAAATAAAATTTTGTATCCAGAAATGTATTTTTTCCAATTATCATTATTTTAAATTTGAACAATTATTTTAAAAACCTCAAACATTAAAAAAAATGTCTTTGATAAAAATATTTGATTATTGTATTTTCAAGAAATAAATAATATTGATTAAAAAACAATTTTTTTAATTGTTTAAATTCAGGATATTTCTAGTACGGGTATTTTAACATTTTTGCAGTTTTCTGGCGAGAAAATTCTCGAATAATAAAATTCCCGAAATGATAAAATTGCCGAAAATAAAAAATCTCGATTTGGAAAATTCTCGAATTAAAAAATACTCAAAGTAGAAAATTCCGGAATTTAAACAATTGATAAAAATTGTATTTAATAGCCATTATTTATTCCTTAAGAAGACAATCAAATATTTTTATCAAAGAAAATTTGTTTAATGTTTAAATTTTTTTCAAATTTTTGATTGAATTTAAAATAACAATATTTGTATTAAAATTGTATAAAAAATTACATTTAAAACCATGTGCGTCTCGAAAGAAAAAAGTAATTTTTTAAAAATACTATGCACATTTTCAAATTAAAATTTTTATTCAGAAATATATTTTTTTCAACTATTGTTATTTTAAATTTGAAGAATAATAAAAAAAAACTTCAAACAATTTAAAAGAATTTTTCTTTGATCGAAAGATTTCATTATTTTATTTTTAATAAGTTAGGAATTTTATTCATCGGGAATTTTCCAATTCGGGACTTTTATATTTCAGCAATATTATAATTTCAGTATAATTTTTCAGTCATTCCAAAAAAATATGCAGATTAAACATTTGATAAATTCTTAAACAAGTTATCAATTTAAACAACGAATTTTTCCATAAGTATTTTTGGTTTTTTACTGATGAAAAGGGTACTTGCGCCGGTTGATATTGAAAATTACTTGTGGGTCGCACAAATGATCAAGCACTCTATTTATTCGAAATTTCTAATCTGCTTTAGGAAGCTCGATTGACGACCACTCGCCACAATTGACCTTAATCTTATTATTGCTAATTATGTGTCTGATAAGTAGGCAATAGAAATTAGTCGAATTGCCGAGGACGAGTAAGCAGGAAACTTGAGTGAAAAACGAAATTCGAGATCCTAAAGTCTAAACCCAAGCTGCAAGAACGTGCCACGTATATTAATTATGCAAAAGCTCCTGCATTCTAAATGTCTTATGTGGTCATAAAATAAGGCCGGTTTCATAATTTCAACAATTTACATGTTTTACGTTTCCAAGCTGCAAATTTAGTGTAATTAAAAAACTAATTTTCATAGAAGAAATTAATTTTCTGCCAACATTAGTTGAGTTAAAAGTGTATACTTATCCCTGCAGGAAGTAAAAAGATAGAGATCCTTTCCCTCTGAATAATTGTTATTCTTTATGATAGAAGGAGATAGAGAAAATGTGTCAATGTTTTTGTATCGCTCTGTCAATCTATCAACGCCTATCTTTTTCTATTTTTTTTTTCAATCTAAATTCAAGTCTATCTTTTTCAATACTCTCTACTCTATCTCATTCTATCCTTTATCTATCCACGTCAATATTTTAGTACTTCTCTGTCAATCTAAATTCACGTTTATCTTTTTTAATACCCTCCACGCTATTCCATCCTTTTTTTTGTCGATCCATGTCCATCCTTTGCAATACCCTCTTCCCTATCTCATCATATTACACATCTATCAACCTATCAACGTCTATCTTTTTCTATCTCTTTATCAATCTAAATTCACATTGACCTTTTTTAATACCCTCTGCTTTATCTCATCCTATCCTTAGTCTCTCCAGGGCGATCTTTTTCTATGTTCTTGTCAATCTAAATTCACGTCCATCTTTTTACATATCCTCTTCCCTATCTCATCGTATCAGACATCTATCAACGTTTATATTTTTCTATCTCTCTATCAATCTGAATTCCCGTCTATCATTTGTAATCTCCTCTTCTTTATTACATCCTATCCTACGTCTATGAAGGATTATTTTTTTCTATCTCTTTGTTAGTCTAAATTCACGTCTATCTTTTGAAATCTGCTTTTCTCTATTTCTTCCTATCCATCATCTATTCAGGTCAATCTTTCTCGATCTCTTTGTCAACCTGAATTCACATCTATCTTTTTCAATATCCTCTTCCCTATCTCATCGTATTCTTTATCTATCCACGTTTATCTTTTTGTCTCTTTCTCAATCTAACTTCACTTCTATCTTTATCAATACCCTCTTCTCTATCTCATCATATGCTTGATCTATCAACGTCAATGTTTTACTATCTCTCCCTCAATCTCAACTAACTATTATTTTTTTCAATACACTCTTCTCTATCTCATCCTATACTACATCTACCCAGATCCATCTTTTACTACTTCTTTGTTAATCTAAATAAACGTCTATCTTTTACAATCCCCTCTTCTCCATCTCACCCTATTTATCTATCCACCTTTATCTTTTTCTGTTTCTTTGTCAATTTAAATTCACGTGTATCTTTTTCAATACCCTCTTCTCCATCTCATCCTGTACTACATCTACCAACGTCAATCTTTTACTACTTCTCTGCCAATCTAAATTCACGTTTATCTTTTTCAATAGCCTCTATGCTATTTCAATCTTTTTTTTGTCGATCCACGTCTATCCTTTGCAATATCCTCTTCCCTATCTCATCGTATTAGAGATCTATCAACGTCTATCGTTTTCTATCTTTTTGTTAATCTAAATTCACATTTACCTTTTTTAATACCCTCTGCTTTATCTCATCCTGTATTTAGTCTCTGCAGATAAATCTTTTTCAGTGTTCTTGTCAATCTAACTTCACGTCCATCTTTTTCCATATCCTCTTCCCTATCTCATCATATCATACATCTATCAACGTTTATCTTATTCTATATCTCTGTCAATCTAAATTCCCGTCTATCTTTTACAATCTCCTCTTCTTTGTCACATCTTATCCTACGTCTATCAAGGTTTATCTTCTTCTATCTCTTTGCTAATCTAAATTCACGTCTATCTTTTACAATCTTCTTTTCTCTATTTCTTCCTATCCATCATCTATTCATGTCAATCTTTTTCGATCTCTTCGTCAACCTGAATTCACATCTATCTTTTTCAATATCCTCTTCCCTATCTCACTGTATTCTTTATCTATCCACGTTTATCTTTTTGTCTCTTTGTCAATTTAAATTCAATTCTATCTTTATAAATATCCGCTTCTCTATCTCATCCTATCCCTTATCTATCAACGTCAATCTTTTACTACTTCTTTGTTAATCTAAATTCACGTCTATCTTTTGCAATCCCCTCTTCTCCATCTCATCCTATTTATCTATCCACATTTATCGTTTTCTGTCTCTTTGTCAATTTAAATTCACGTCTATCTTTTTCAATACCCCCTTCTCTATCTCCTTCTATACTACATCTACCCACGTCAATCTTTTACTACTTCTCTGTCAATCTAAATTCACGTTTATCTTTTTCAATAACCTCTACGCTATTTCATCCTTTTTTTGTCGATCCACGTCTATGCTTTGCAATATCCTCTTCCCTATCTCATCATATTACACATCTACCAACGTCTATCTTTTTCCATCTCTTTGTCAATTTAAGTTCACATGGACCTTTTTTAATACCCTCTGCTTTATCTCGTCCTATCCTTAGTCTCTCCAGGGCAATCTTTTTCTGTATTCTTCTCAATCTAAATTCACGTCCATCTTTTTTCATATCCTCTTCCCTATCTCATCATATCATACATCTATCAACGTTTATCTTATTCTATATCTCTGTCAATCTAAATTCCCGTCTATCTTTTACAATCTCCTCTTCTTTGTCATATCCTATCCTACGTCTATCAAGGTTTATCTTTTTCTATCTCTTTGCTAATCTAAATTCACGTCTATCTTCTACTATCTCTCTGTCAATATAAATTTCCGTCTGTCTTTATCAATCCCCTTTTTTCTACCTCATCCTATCATTTGTCTATCCACGTCAATCTTTTTCTATCTCTTTTTCAATCTAAATTGGCATCTACCTTTTTCGATCTCGTCTTCTCTATCTTATCGTATCCTACATCTATTAACGTCTATCTTTTTCTATCTCTTTGTCAATCTAAATTCACGTTTATTTTTTTCAATACCCTTTTCCCTATATCATCCTATCCTTTGTCTATCCACATTAATATTTTTCTATCGTTCAATATAAATTTCCTTCTATCTTTTTCAATCTCCTCTTCCGTATCTTATTGTATTATACATTTATCAACGTCTATCTTTTTCTATTTATTTTTCAATCTAAATTCACGTCTATCTTTTTCAATACTCTCTTCTCTATCTGATTCTATTCTTTATCTATCCACGTCAATATTTTTCTATCTCTATATAAATCTACATTCCGTCTATCTTTTTCAATCTCCTCTTCTCTATTTCATCCTATACCACATCTATCAACGTCTATCTTTTTCTAATTCTTTGACAATCTAACCGTGCATTCACCTTTTTTCAATCCTCTCTTCTCTATCCCATTCTATTTTTATCTATCTACGTCAACCTGAAGGTTTTTCCGTTAGGTGGCAGACGGTAAAAGTAACCAAGACGTAACGTGGTCAACGTCAAAATAATTTTTTAAATAAATTCTCTAATTTTTCAATGGATTACCGAATTTTGAGGAATACATAATGATAAGAGTACTCAATCGTGAAAGATAGAAAAAGATATAGACAAAGGTTCAAATTTATATTGAAGAGATAGGATGCAGTAAATATAAAGATAAGGATTCTCAGTTACGAAAGATAGAGAAAGAGATTGAAAGAGATTGAAATTCGTAATAGATAGATAGACTATGGGATAGAAAAAAAATAAGAGTCCTGCTCGATCGCGAAAGGTAGATTTCAATCTATCTACTTCAAGCAAGGATGGTTTACTTACTTCCATCCTCAGGAAAAATTAATTTAAAATTTGTAATTCTTTGTCACTTTACAGAAGTGAATTATGAACTTATACCGGAAATTAAAATCATTGTAAATTTTCCTTACAATATTAGGGTGGCTGCTTTAATTGAGGAAAAAATTTCCGGTCTTTTCCCGGTTCGAGCTTGAAGTGGAACTTTATTGAATTTTAAACTATTGATATTTAAGCTTATAACAATTTTAATTCCGACATTTTGAGTTCAAACGCTCAATAATTCACGTGTATAAAATGAAAGCTTTTAACACTTTTCGATTGAACAATTTTAAATTAAATTCCGTTAATCTGCTTTCAAAATTTCAAACTTTCATATATATTAAACAATTCAAAGATTTAGGGTTGAAAATATAAATAAAGGCTATCATTTTCATTGTTTTAAATTAAAGCAATAATCAATAAATTTGGTAAATTTCCCAGATGATATCATTTTAAACAATTTTAAGTTAGCAACATAAAAAATTCAAGGATTTTATTATTTTTTTAATAAGAAGTTTAATTATTTCAAATCGTTTCAAATTATTAATTGTTCAATTTTTATTTATACATCAAAATAGGGTTAAAAATATTTTTGAACATTCTCTTAATTTTAATTTTCGAAAATGAAAAATCATTTCGAACTTTCGCAGGAATCTTAGAAAATTTTTTTAATGTTTTAAAACCTTTTCAAATTTGTCAGAACTTTTAAATTTATTTTAAAATAATTCGAATTCTTCCTTACATTTGAAAAAATTTCTGCATAATTAAAAAAAAAAAATTGCCTTAAAACCTTCCAGCTTCTTCTTTGTCAATTTCGGAAACCTTTTTAAATAATCTCCTAAAATTAGTTTTTAAAAATGAAAAATTATTTGGAATGTTCCATGAAATCTTATGAAATTTTTTTTTTATTATCTTAAAACTTTCTAAAATCATTAAAACGCTTCGAAATCTTCAAAAATCTACCTTTTAATTTTAATTTTTTCAAATTTTAAATTATTGCTAAAAATTTTTCAAAACTTTTAAATATCTCTTCAAATAATGCGAATTGCATTCTAAAATTGAAAAAAAGAATGCAAAACTAGAAAATTGTTTCAAAACCTTCCAGCTTCTTTTTTTATCAGTTTTGGAAATATTTTAAAATATTTTCATTAAATTAATTTTTCAAAATGAACAATCAATTTGAATTTTCCCAGAAATCTCAGAAATATATTTGTATTATCTTGAAACCTTTTAAAATTCTTAAAAAGCTTCAAAAATTTATTTCAAATTCTTCAAGAATATACATTTTGTTTTAAATTTTTTCAAATTTTAAATTTTTTCAATCTGTGTCTAGTCGTCCCGAAATAGTCCGGGCGACTAGCCAAGCTTATGAAAAATATTGAACTACTGATCCAAAATTTCGGGACAACAAAACATTTTGTTTAAATATCTTTTAAAATGATTCGGTTTCTTCCAAATATTTTTTTGAATTCATGATAAATCATAAAAATTGTCTTAACATCTTTCAGATTCATTTCTGACAATTTTCAAAAAAATTTCAAATGTTTTTCAATTTTTTTAAATATTCTCTAAAAATTAATTTTTTTTAAATAAAAAATCATTTCAAATTTCCCTATGAATATAAAGAAAACTTTCTTCTTCTCTAAAAACCTTTCAAAATTCCTAAGAACCTTCCAAATGCTTTGTTCGAAATCTTCAAAAATCTACTTTTTGTTTTACTTTTTTTCAAACTTTAAATCATTTTTAAAATATTTTCAGAACTCTTAAACATAAACAATCATTTTTAATATTTCTAGGAATCTTAAGGATATTTTTTTATCATCTTGAAACCTTCTAAGATCCTTAAAAGCTTTAAAACTTTATTCCGAAATCTTCAAAAATCGATATTTTGTTTTAAATTTTTTCCAAATTTGAATTTTTTAAAGTCGATGATTTTATAATTACGCATTGTAAACTAAATGATTTCATGATGGAAAAATTTAACAATCGGACTTAACATTAAAAAAATTCCCGGTGAAAAAATAAATTCACTCTCATTTCCCGGATTTCCCTGGAAAATATATTATCGATTTTATGGTTACAATTTCAAAATAAATTTACACTAAAGTTCCAGGGTTGTAATGAAAAAAGTTCGTTTTTCGTTAGAATCTAACGATATGGGGGTATCGTACCAAACTGTAATTGATTTGATGGATCGCCCGTCGCGAGTGCGTCGATAAAGCTGTCGGCCGACGCCACGTTCCAGCAGACCAGAACGACTGTGTGTAGAAGATTGAAAAATTTTTGTTCAGGAAACAAGGAATATTTTTTCCTTTTGTTTTTTACCTGACAATAAATCCATGTTCCTCTACTGATAAGCTAAAGCCTTTTATAGCACAGCAAAACCGCGTTAATAAAACCTTTAAACGCTACATCAAAAAGAGTAATTTTGTTATCAATTTTTGCTTCCTCATAGAGGAAGCTTTGTAATGGTGACATTTTCCAAAAATTTTAAATTCATTCAATTAAACCTTCCTCAAATTAAAAATGTGTAATACAATGTTCTAAGCAATTGTCCGGATGTGTGTGTGTGTGTGGATGTCACACTTTTTTGTGAACACAATAACTTGAAAACTATTGCAGATAAATTGATGAAATTTGGAGGGCTCATTTTCCTCACTAATATCTTGAAACTGACCGAAGGATTTCTAAAACTATTCATTGCATTTTTTTAGCACTCAATAATATTTTAAAAAACGGTTTTTTATAGTCAAACTTTTTTCATTAGCATAATTCAAAGTTGATGCAAGAATATAAAAGATTCCTTGGTTTGAGGCGAATCGATTGACCTACAATATTAATACATTTTATTAAAGAGTAGGGAAGTTATGGTGTTTTATATATTTTTAAAATCGGTTTTTATAGCAAAAATTTTCTTATTCTCATAATTCAAAGTTGATGCAAGAACAGAAAAGATGTGTTGATTCGAGACGAATCGATTGACCTATAATATTGATACATTTTATTGAAGAGTAAGGAAGCTATGGTAATGCTTAATATTTAAAACACGGTTTTTTATAGTAAAACATTTTTCTTCGACATAATTCAAAGTTGATGCAAAAAAATAAAAGATTCCTTGGTTTGAGACAAATCGATTGACCTACAATATTATTACATTTTATTAAAGAGTATGGAAGCTACGGGTTTTATATATTTTTAAAATCGATTTTTATAGCAAAAATGTTCTTATTCTCATAATTGAAAGTTGATGCGAGAATATAAAAGTTGTGTTGATTGAAGAAAAATCGATTGAACTACAATATTAATACAGTTTATTAAAGAGTAGGGAAGTTATTGTAATTTATATATTTTGAGAATCGGTTTTTTATAGTAAAACTTTTTTCCTTAACATAATGCAAAGTTGGTGCAAGAACAGAAAATATGTGTGGATTCAAGACGAATCGATTGACCTATAATATTGATACATTTTATTGAAGAGTAAGGAAGCTATAGTAATGCTTAATATTTAAAACACGGTTTTTCATAGTAAAACATTTTTCTTCAACAAAATTCAAAGTTGATGCAAAAAAATAAAAGGTTCCTTGGTTTCAGACAAATCGATTGACCTACAATATTAATACATTTTATTAAAATGTATGGAAGCTACGGGTTTTATATATTTTTAAAATCGATTTTTATAGCAAAAATTTTCTCATTCTCATCATTGAAAGTTGATGAAAGAATATAAAAGTTGTGTTGATTCAAGGCAAATCGATTGAACTACAATATTAATACATTTTATTAAAGAGTAGGGAAGTTTTGTTGTT
>CAKNYM010050329.1:33100-63839 GCA_932195095.1 Andricus curvator
TGTACCATTTTTGATCAACGTAACTTTAATCTAATTAATTTTTGGAAAATGTTACTATCATTTGAAGATGGTAACGTCCGATTTTTTAACATTTTTTTCTTGTTCTTGGTAGCTACCTTTTATAGAGGGGAATACTATATATGCATTTCTTTACTGCGAAAAATGTACTTTTTTTGATTAACGTGACTTTAATCAAATTAACTTTTGAAAGAAGTTATTACCATTTAAAGATGTTGACAAACGCGTTTTAAAATGTTTTTCTTGTTCTTCTTAGCTACTTTTTTATACGGGAATATTATACGCATTTCTCCACTGAGACAAATGTACTATTTTTGATCAGCTTGAGTTTAATCTAATTATTTTTAGAAGATTTTACTATCATTCAAAGATGCTAATATCCGAGTTTGAAAAAATGGTCTTGCTCTTCACAGCTACCTTTGTTATAGGGGAATACTATACGCGTTTCTTCACTGCGATAAATGTACCATTTTTGATCACAGTGAGTTTAATCTAATTAATTTTTGGTAGGTTTTATTACGATTTAAAGATGTGAACGTTCGAATTTTTATCTTGTCCTTAATGGCTTCCTTTTTTACAGGGGAATACTATACGCATTTCTTCAGTGCGACAAATGTACTATTTTTGATGAACGTAAGTTTAATCTCATATTTTTAGAAGATTTAACTATCATTCAAAGATGCTAACGTCCGAGTTTAAACATTTTTTTCCTTGCTCTTCAGAGCTACCTTTTTCACAGAGGAATAATATACGTGTTTCTCCACTGCGATAAATGTACCATTTTCGATAAAAGTGAGTTTAATCTAATTAATTCTTGGAAGATGCTATTACGATTCAATAATGTGATTTGAATTTGATTAACGTGAGTTTAATGTAATTAATTTTTGGACAATGTTATTACAATTTAAAGATGTTAACTTGGATTTTTGAAATTGTTTAATTATTACAAATTTCAATGGTAAAACGATTACTTCAAATAAGAAAAGATCTACTGAGGCCGCGGTGGCGTAATTGATTAACGTTCAACTCATGGATAGTAGCGTCCTTAGTTCAAATCCGGGTAAATTAAAGTTAAGTTGCGTCTTAAAAAATGCTTAGGGAATAATTTTTACTGATCAACTTTTCATTTTGACACCATCAACTTCCTTGTATTGTGCCTCGAAATTGCAGCAAAAAATGCAAAACAGTAACTTTATGTAAAATTCATGCTAAAAGCGGTATTTTTTTTTAACTTTTTCAACATGCTTTTTTGTATACGATAAGTGAAAAGTTTCCAAATATTTTATAACTAATTTTAAATTGTTTGAACAATGACTATTTGTTTATACAATTTTTTATTACGTCTGTGAATCATGAAAAGTTATTATTTTTTTAAATAAATGATAAAATTCATGATTTTCAAGAATAATATTGTTTGTTTAAGATATTTAGTAATTATTTTAATAATTTTAATTTTGTAAACCATTCATCTCCTGTAAATGCTAAAAATTTATTATTTTCTAAAATTAATGACACAAATAACGAATTTTCAGGGTAATATTTTTTTTTTTGAAATTATTTAAACAATTTTCATTTGTTGGAACAATTTTTTCACCCATGTAAATCTTGAAAAGTTACTATTTTCTAAAATCAGTAACGTAGTTCATGAATGCCAAGTGTGGTATTTTGTATGAAAAACAGTTTACAAGTATTTAAACTCTTTTTTGGAACTGATGACACAATTAACAAATATTAAGAGTAATATTTTGTTTAAAGATATTTGGAAATTATTTAAACAATTAATAATCATTCACTTGCGCATTTTCATAGGAAAGGTGGAGAAAATTCTAGTTTTTTTCAATGTCGCTCATTATTCAGTATTTTCTTATTTTAGAACTCGTACCTTGATTTTTTAAACAATAATAATTTTTTTAATTAATTAATTAATTAATTCCAGAAAATACTAACTTTTAAAATTTTGGTGGACAAACAATATACAAACAGAGATTGTTTAAACAATTGGAAAATATGTTAAACAAAAAATAGTACTCTTGACACTTATGAACTGCATCATTTATCCCGAAAAATAATAACTTTTCACGATTCACTAGGGAAAAATTGTTTAAATGAATAAAATAAACATTAAAAATTTGTATTCAAATCCTTGAAATGAAGTGATTGTAAAAAAAGAGTAGCAAAAAATTACCAAATTTTTAATTCAGAATTTTCTAATTTAAAGGTTTAATAATTTAGACGTATAAAATAGAAGCCCTTAACACTTTTCAATTGATCAATTTTTAATTAAAAGCCGTTAAACTGCAAAAAAAACATTCCAAACTTCTATAAGTATATCCGGTCAAAAAATATAAATCTACGATTCCTTAGTATTTTCAAAACTCTGAATTGAAGAATCAATCAATAAATTCGTAAATTTTAAAAATTATATCATTTTAAGCAATTTTAAGTTAGAAACATTAAAAATCTGACGATTAACATTTTTGAAGCACTTTTTAAATTAGAAGTTGATTATTGAAATTTAAAGTAATTTCAAATCAATAATTGTTAATTATTCAATTGTTATTTATACATGAAAATGAATCACTTTCATTTACAAATAAAAAATGGAACAGTCAAATATTTCTGAATATTGAAAAATTGTTCTTTTTTTAAATTAAATTTCAAATTTAATGGCATAAAAATAGAACACTTGAGATTGAAACATTATTTGAATAGGATTTGAAATTGAACAAAAACGTTTAATTATGAATCTATTAATTTGAAATTTTTTTGAGATTGAAACGATAACTTCCGGTTTCATAACAAGTTATTCTGCACCAATGACTCGACCAGTAAAATCTCATGTTTGAATTTTCAAATAAATATTTGAAATTTGGTTGACTTTCCTTTTTCGTCATCTTGTATGTTCTTATAAAATTGGTTTCTAATGAGCCGATAAAGGACGTAGTCGGAAATTTAATTTTGATTTGAGAGTTTTTTTGTGCTGTGATTTTGGTACATACAATTTTTTAAAAGAAATTAGATTTTATTTCGATCTGAAAAGAATAAGCTTCACATATTTTTATTGAAATAATAGTGCATTCAGGATTGCAGTTTACATGGGTTTTACGCGTTTTATATAAAAACATTTTCTGATTAAATTCGGGCGACCTACTGGAATTTCATCCATTTCTTCCGAGGTCAATGGGGTAACAATGCCACTTTCCATATTTATTTTCGCCCGTTTTACATATTTATGATATACATAAATTCCAGCAAGAATATTAGGACTCTCCAATATTGCAAAGATGTCACCATCGGACGAAATAACAATTTGTTCTTGGGTTGGCGCAGGATCAAAGCTATCTCCTGCTCTCAGTTTAATACGTCTATCGGCAGGAAAAGTGAATTTTCGAAGTTCGAATATCCGTTTCGAAGCCGTTTTGCGAATCAGCCGAATAAATGGAAGTTGATCAAGTTTATGTCCAGGTCCGAGAGGAGAAGGAAGCCTGTCTGGTGGATTCATGCACCTGGTAGGACGAGGAGTCCTTGAAGAAGACGTGTCGGAAGAACAATGTCTGGGACGAGGAGACCTGGACCTGGACCTCACAGGAGGAGGAGACCTGTCAGGAGAATCAGAAGTTCTGGTCCGAGGAACATCAGGAATAGGGCCTATATTAGATAAAGACTTAGACTGCGAACTTAACTCTGCAACAAGAAACAGATAATTACATTTTTTTAAAGTAAGGCAAGATAGAATGCCAGAGAAAAAACTGGAGTTTCTATTAGAACCAATTTTTGGTTCCAAAGAAGCTGCAACAAAAAGGAGCCTCTCTTGCTGAGAAGGAACCCAAAATGATAAATGGTTTCTAAAGGAACCCAAAGTATGGATTTAATCCGTTCTAATAAAACATTTTTGTCACTTCTACCTTGACTCACTGCGACAAATTTACAAGTTAATGATGCATATTTTACTTTATAATTCGAAATAAATAAAGAGACTTAATAAAGAGACTCAGGGATTTCAAGGGATATCAAAATATTTCGAAGAATTGAAATATTTTAGGGTAATTTGAAACTCCAAGATTTTTCAATCGATTTCAATAATTTAAAGGTATTTTGAAGGATTTCAAAGATCTCAATGTATTTCTGAAGATTCCAAGGAATTTTGAAACGATTCCAAAGATTTCGAGGGATATCAAAAGATTTCAAAGAATTTGAAATATTTGAGGGTTTGTAGGTGATTCTAATACCAATAATCTATTAGGATTATTGAATTTTCCAATTAGGAAAAGAAAACAATCCAAAATATTTAAATGCATTTCTAAAAAAAATTATTTTAACTAAAATTCGATGCATACTTATTACAACAAATTATTATTATTGTTTTCTTTAAATTAAATAAACGAAAAGATTTCTTACAAAGAATTGAGAGTAAAATTATGTATATCTATTTAAAAAATTTTAAATTAAGATTGAAAAGAATTTCATTTTACTACGAATAATT
The DNA here is from genome assembly GCA_932195095.1 of Andricus curvator. NCBI lineage: Eukaryota > Metazoa > Arthropoda > Insecta > Hymenoptera > Cynipidae > Andricus > Andricus curvator. The sequence continues at coordinate 37,602 of CAKNYM010050329.1, forward strand.
TTTGCAAAATAAGCAGGAAAAATCCTTTTTCTCCATCTTTTTCCCATTAATTTTATTCTTGTCTCCAATGAGCCGAAAAGTGAGGTTGTTTTGGAATGTTATTTTTTTAATTATGAATTTTTCCTGCTTATTTTGCAAAAATTATTCGTAGTAAAATGAAATTCTCATCAATCTTAATTTAAAAATATTTGAGGGTATTTCAAAAACACCAAGCATTTTTCAATAGATTTCAATAAATTTAAGGATTTTGAAGATGTCATGGTATTTTTAAAGATTCCAAGAATTTTAAAGAGATTTAAAAGATTTCAAGGAATATCAAAAAATTTCAATGAATTTGAAATATGTCAGGGTATTTTGAAACTCCAAGATTTTTCAAACGATTTCAAATTAAAAGGATTTTGAAGGATTTTAATGATTTTATGGTATTTTCAAACATTCCGAGGAATTCTAAAGAGAATAAAAAGACTTTAAGGTAAATCAAAAGATTTGAAAAAATTTTTAACAGTTAAGCTTATTTCAGAAGACTCGAAGAATTTTTCAATAAATTTCAATAAAGTGAAGAATTCTAAAGGATTTCAGAGATTTTGTGGTATTTCTAAAGATTCCGAGGAATTTGAAAGAGATTTTGGAGATTTCAAAGGATAGCAAAAGATTTCAAAGATTTTTAAATATTTGAGGGTATTTTAAAAGTCTAATATTATTCAATCAATTTTAATAATTTGAAGGTATCTTAAAGGATTTCAATGATGTGATGGTATTTTCAACGATTCCAAGAAATTTTAATGAGATTTCAAAGATTTCATGCTAGATCAAAAGATTTCAAAGAATTTGAAACATTTAAGGATGTTTTAAAAGTCAAATATTTTTCAATCGATTTCAAATTAAAGGGATTTTAAAGGATTTCAATGATTTTATGGTGTTTTTAAACATTGCGAGGAATCTTAAAGAGAATAAAAAGACTTTAAGGGATATCAAAAGATTTCAAAGAATTTGAAATATGTCAGGATATTTTGAAACACCAAGATTTTTCAATCGATTTCAAATTAAAAGGATTTTAATGATTTTATGGTATTTTTAAACATTCCGAGGAATCTCAAAGAGAATAAAAAGACTTTAAGGAATATCAAAAGATTTCAAACAATTTTAACAGTTAAGGGTATTTTAAAACACTCCAAGAATTTTTCAATAGATTTCAATAAGGTGAAGGATTTTAAAGGATTTCAGAGATTTTGTGGTATTTTTCAAGATTCCGAGAAATTTGAAAGGGATTTTGAAGATTTCAAGGGATAGAAAAAGATTTCAAAGAATTTGAAATATTTGAGGGTGTTTCAATAATCTAATATTATTCAATCGATTTTAATAATTTGAAGGCATTTTAAAGGATTTTGAAGATGTCATGGTATTTTTAAAGATTCCAAGAAATTTTAAAGAGATGTAAAAGATTTCAAGGAATATCAAAAGATTTCAAAGAATTTGAAATATGTCAGGGTATTTTGAAAAACCAAGATTTTTCAATCGATTTCAGATTAAAAGCATTTTGAACTATTTCAACGATTTTATGGTATTTTTAAACATTCCAAGGAATCCTAAAGAGAATAAAAAGACTTTAAAGGATATCAAAAGATTTGAAAAAATTTTAAACAGTTAAGCTTATTTCAGAAGACTCGAAGAATTTTTCAATAAGTTTCAATGAATAAAGGATTCTAAAGGATTTCAGAGATTTTGTGGTATTTTTAAAGATTCCGAGGAATTTGAAAGAGATTTTGGAGATTTCAAGGGATAGCAAAAGATTTCAAAGATTTTGAAATATTTGAGGGTATTTTAAAAGTCTAATATTATTCAATCAATTTTAATAATTTGAAGGTATTTTGAAGGATTTTAAAGATGAGATGGTATTTTTAACGATGCTATGAAATTTTAATGAGATTTCAAAGATTTCATGGGAGATGAAAAGATTTCAAAGAATTTGAAACATTTAAGGATGTTTTAAAAGTCAAATATTTTTCAATCGATTTCAAATTAAAGGGATTTTAAAGGATTTCAATGATTTTATGGGATTTTTAAACATTGCGAGGAATCTTGAAGAGAATAAAAAGACTTTAAGGGATATCAAAAGATTTCAAATAATTTGAAATATTTGAAGATGTTTTAAAAGTCAAATATTTTTCAATCGATTTCAATCATTTGAAGGTATTTTAAAGGATTTTGAAGATGTCATGGTATTTTAAAAGATTCCAAGAAATTTTAAAGAGCTGTAAAATATTTCAAGGAATATCAAAAGATTTAAAAGAATTTTAAATATGTCAGGGTATTTTGAAACGCCAAGATTTTTCAATCGATTTCAAGTTAAAAGCATTCTGAAGTATTTCAACGATTTTATGGTATTTTTAAACATTCCGAGGGATCTTACAGAGAATAAAAATACTTTAAGGGATATCAAAAGATTTGAAAACTTTTTTAAACAGTTAAGGGTATTTTAAAAGACTCCAAGAATTTTTCAATAGATTTCAATAAAGTGAAAGATTTTAAAGGATTTCAGGGATTTTGTGGTATTTTTAAAGATTCCCAGGAATTTGAAAGAGATTTTGAAGATTTCAAGGGATAGCAAAAGATTTCAAAGAATTTGAAATATTTAAGGGTGTTTTAAAAGTCCAATATTTTCAATCGATTTCAATAATTTGAAGGTATTTCAAAGTATTTCATAGAGGTGATAGTACTTTTAACGATTCCAAGAAATTTTAATGAGATTTCAAAGATTTCCTGGGAGATCCAAAGATTTCAAAGAATTTGAAATATTTAAGGATGTTTTGAAAGTCAAATATTTTTCAATCGATTTCAAATTAAAGGGATTTTAAAGGATTTCAATGATTTTATGGTATTTTTAAACATTGCGAGGAATCTTAAAGAGAATAAAAAGACTTTAAGGGATATCAAAAGATTTCAAAGAATTTGAAATATTTGAGGATGTTTTAAAAGTCAAATATTTTTCAATCGATTTCAATCATTTGAAGGTATTTCAAAGTATTTCATAGATTTGATAGTATTTTTAAAGATTCCATGAAATTTTAATGAGATTTCAAATATTTCATAAGAGATCAAAAGATTTCAAAGAATTTGAAATATTTAAGGGTATTTTAAAATTTCAAGATTTTTCAATCGATTTCAAATTAAACGGATTTTGAAGGATTTTAATGATTTTATGGTATTTTTGAACATTCCAACGAATCTCAAAGAGAATAAAAAGACTTTAAGGGATATCAAAAGATTTCAAAAAATTTTAAACAGGTAAGGGTATTTTAAAAGACTCCGTGGAATTTCAAAGAGATTTTAAATATTTCAAGGGATATAAAAAGATTTCAAAGAATTTGAAATATTTCAGGGTGTTTCAAAAGTCCAATATTTTTCAATCGATTTCAATAATTTGAAGGTATTTCAAAGGATTTCATAGATGTGATAGTATTTTTAACGATTTCAAGAAATTTTAAAGAGATTTGAAAGATGTTACGGGATATCGAAAGATTCAAAAGAATTTGAAATATTTTAGGGCAATTGGAAACTCCAAGATGTTTCAATCGATCAATAATTTGAACGTATTTTAAAGGATTTCAAACATGTCATGGGAGATCAGACGATTTTAAAGAATTTGACAAATTTAAGGGTATTTTAAATCTCCAAGATTTGGCATATTTTACTTTATAATTTTTTTAAGTTTTTAGGTAATTTTGAAAATCAGGCGTTTTCAATTACGCTTGTACCAAAAAGCGCGGTACTATTTGAAATTAGATAATATACACTTTCAATATTACTTAAATATTATTTTTTAAAAGAAGTTTAGGTATTTCCATTATTCAATTTAAATTGTTTTAAACAAGAATAAAAAAACGTTTGCTAATATTTATCTTTATGGCCAATGGCCGCCTATCGGACATCAACGAACTAAAAAGGAACCCTCAAAAAGAGTTCCTTTAGAGCCTAAGTTCTACACTGAGCGAAGAATTCCCGTGTAGTTCGGGTTTACACCCCAATAGTTCGGGTGGTTTCTCTTTTTTTTTTTTTCACACGAAGGTTTGGTGCGCTTGCACTACTGATACGTGCGATCACCCGAACCATTCGGGTGCTCAACCGAAACAGCAGCAACCGAAGTGGTGGGGGGCCCGCCCCAATATTTGGGGAGATTGCACGAATTATTCGGGTAGTGGCACGAATGATTAAGGTCGTTAGACAACTGGAATCAATTAAAAATCTTACACGTTGATGATTACAGTTCAACCCTGTTCTAAAGCACTACATGTACATAATCGAGTTTTCGATTATGTGATTTACCTAATCTTAGAATGCTCCGTTAGTATAAATATGAGTGATGAACAATAAATTCGACATAACCTAGAAAGAGTGACATTCGGGAAGAACCTGATGTTCATCAGCTGCTGCCATTAGCGAACATGCGCAAACGTCGAACGCGCAACATCCAACGCGGTTGACGACTCGAATCTCCTGAATCATTCGTGCAAGCTCCCCAAGTATTGGGGCGGGCCCCCCACCACTTCGGTTGTTGCTGTTTCGGTAGAGCACCCGAATGGTTCGGGTGATCGCACGTCTCAGTAGTGCAAGCGCACCAAACCACATCGTGTGAAACAAAAAAAAGAGAAACCACCCGAACTATTGGGGTGTAAACCCGAACTAAACGGGAATTCTTCGCTCAGTGTAAAGGATGCCAACTTTTACTTGAGCCGCAACATTACTGAACCACCAGTTTTTTTTTCTGTGTGTGCATTCCAGAAAATTTTTCGGAATTTCGAAATCAGTCATTCGATTAATGCAATTTAAAATCTTAAATGAGGTGGGAGTTCGAACCTTGTATGACCCTAGTGAAATTTGGTTGCCACTATCCCGGTCTACCCTACTTTTTAAATAAATTTTGTTGCTTTTGAAAAAAAACTAATTAAAGAGGTAACAATCACGAAAGAATTAAAAAAAAAAGAAAACTTAATAAATTGTATTTTTCAGAGACTTGGCGAGATTGAACATCTTTCTCTGCTCCGAAGACATAGCTAAAATTTATTAGCGATTCTCTTCTCATATTAATACATCTAATCCGAAATATTACATTCAATTCAAAAGCGACTTCAATTTTCAAAATTTTAATTAATTGATGTATTTCAATGAGTCAGTACGAGGGGACTTCTCGAGTCGAGAAATACGAATTTAGGCCAAAAGTAAAAAACCGACCTAAGCAGTCAACTTTTTGAATTTTTAAACAAAATTCGTGTTCTGTAAAAAAGAATCTAACAATTACATACAAAATTCAAAATTTAGATGAGTTTTTTGTATTTTTACAGCAAATTGGTATTCTGCGATTCCAAAAACCCGCGTCGTACCTACTGTCTTTCAAGTAAATTCAACAATATAATAAAATTTTCAAAATTTAATGTAAAAATCTAACAATTTAATCAAATTTTCTAAAATATACATCAACTTCGGAAATTAGGAATTAAAATGTGTATTCTGTGATTTAAAAACTCTACTCTTATTGACTTTCATGAAAATTTACCAAGGGTATGCTTCCGAAAAGGTAATTTTATTAAAAATTTCCTTATTAAAAAAACATTTAAATGGAACTGAAGTACTAAGCAATCGATTATTCTGTTGATTTACCAAAATCTAATTATACCATTTAGTATAATTCTTATCTCATGAATTATGCGAGCCTCGAGCTTGTTCTTGTGAGATATTTGTATTTCATAAATCAGTACATGGAACAAAGTGAGTCTTCGTTTGGGAAAATAAAACGATTTCTTTTAATCACGCGGCTACGAAAATACGAATCTATACCATACATTTTTTAAACCATTTACAAATGACAAAAACATCCTTTCAAAGGCGTCTGCTAAGATAATAAAAAAAAAATATTTTTGTTATGTAGAATTAAAAACAGTCCCATACCTGGCGGAATATTATACATATACAGGGTGTCCAAAAAGTCCCGGGACGGCTGAATATTTCCTCAGGTAAGATATTTTTCAGGGCGGTCAAGGTCATTCTTGAAGGAACTTTCAACAAGGAATTGAATGGTGACCTTTATTTTGATCTTGACCATGACCTTCACGGTCATTTCAAGGTCAAATTGATTTTTTAAAATGGGAACCTCTATTTTTGATCCCGGGAACTGAGAGAGCGGAAAATTTTACGTCCAGATATGACCTTGACAAATCGAAAATTTGACCTGGAAAGGTCAGGGCAAGGTCAAACAAGGTACAGCAGGATGACTCGACCAGCATGCATTTATGAAGAAAATGTTCAACGCAAGAGTTGTAGCATTTTATACTCCCGATCAATTGGTGACTTTGACCTTGTCTATGACCAGAACCTTCACCAGGACATTTTCTTCAAAAATGCATGCCAGTCGAGTCATCCTGCTGCACGTTGTTTGACCTTGCCCTGACCTTTCCACGTCAAATTTTCAATTTGTCAAGGTCATATGTGGACGTAAAATTTTCCGCTCTCTCAGTTCCCGGGGTCAAAAATAGAGGTTCCCATTTAAAAAAAGAACAATTTGACCTTGAAATGACCGTGAAGGTCATGGTCAAGATCAAAATCAAAATGAAGGTCACCATTGAATTCCTTGTTGAAAGTTCCTTCAAGAACGACCTTGACCGCCCTGAAAAATATCTTACCTGAGGAAATATTCAGCCGTCCCGGGACTTTTTGGACACCCGGTATAGTTTATGCATAGTGGAAAAAATTATGTATAATTTAAATTTGTTTTGTAAAGAACAAATCTATTTCACATGGATGTCTTTCGTTAGGTCTTTTCGAGGAAAATAAAACAAACTTTTTAAAAACTATGTACTTTCAAAAAATTAAGCACTAACGAAAAAGTAATTTCTGCCACTTTTGTCAAAGTTTCAGTTTCAAGCTTTCTATTCTTTTAATTTTGAGTTTTTACCAACAGTTTTTGCCAACAGCCATACCACGCTGAAAAAACCAGTTCTCGTCAGATCACTGAAGTTAAGCAGCGTTGGGCGCGGTTAGTACTTGGATGGGTGACCATTCGAGAAAACTGAGTGCTGTTGGCACATCGTGGGTGTGGTGAGCCCACACTTGTAGTTATTTGCTACAAGAAACTAACCTAGAAACACTACTCGAATCGGGTAGTGTCACGCCTACCCTGAAAGGGAAATGGCTTAATGGTATACATACCAGATTACAAAATTTCAAAGATTTTAAGGGTTTTTGGTAAATTACAATAAACCTGGCAGGATTTTATAAGATTTCAATAGAATTAAACAGTTTTCGCACCGTTTTAACTTTTGAGGTATTTCAACAGTTTTCATTAGATATCTATAATTTTAAGGAATCAGAGGAAATCTTTCGTCTTCTCTTATGATCATTGTCGTGGAATATAAGAAATAATAATATTTTAAAGTAACAGGCTTTTGAGATTGAAAGCGAAAAGTTTTCATGCTAGAAATGACCACCCCCACTTGATAAAAGCCAATAGAGGAGTTCTCAAATATCAGTGTAGCAGATTCGGACTTAGTGAATGGTTCAATTCTTCACTTTCGAAAAATGAAATCTAAATTTCCCAGTTAATCGGTCAATGTTTTGTGAAATCATTTTTAAAATATGTTTCCGCATACCTTCAAACTTCATTCATTTCCATAAAAAAAGAATTAGTCTCGAAACTAAAAGTTCCACTTATAAATTGAAAAGAACTTTGAAAATCAAGACTGGGGTCAAAGAAAGCAGAGTAATTGAATTTAAAAAAAACTAAAATTGAGAATTAGGAGTTACGATGTCTGTAACGGTTGTCTTCTCAGAGATGAAAGTGTAATCAGACAACACCAACACCAACCATGACTCTCTCGGTTCCAGTTCTGTCCCTACACTCCCCCTCCATTAACCGAAGTTTGGTGGGACTGACGTTGTAACTAGACTCTCCACCCAACGACGACTAGCTATTTAATTTGGACATGATTTCGATACCCAATATACATTTCTCGGATCAAGTTGGTAGTTGGGCGCACACTATACACAATGAATAATAAAAATAATACAGCAGCCACGGAATGGACCACAACTTTAATTGACGAATGGCATGCACATGGTAAAGGTAAAGTTTCAGATGCAGAATAGAGAATGGGTGTTTGCAATGCTAGAGGGGTGAATGATTTTAAAGAAAGTGAATCACGACAAACTATAAGCGTAAAAAAGCACAAATATTTTATGTGTACCTGAAACAAAGAAAAAGGGATGCGACACTAGAGAGATAGAAAATGGGGCGTTAGAGGGCTGACTTTAGATATGATCAGGAGTAGACAGTGAATCACATTGTATTCAAGGGGTCAGTTTGATTATGAATGAAAGAGCGAGGCAGTATCTCAGGGATCAAGGATTTGTATCTCCCAGGTTGTTATCGGTTAGAATGAAATTGTGAATCAGAAGATTATTTATCATAGCGTGCTACACCCTATAGTTGATGGTGAAAGGAGTGAAGTAAAAGGCACTTCCTGGGACACTTTAAATGATACTATAAGTACTTGCGATGACGGCGAAATAATCATTCTACTAGGAGATATGAATGTATGGGACGTTGGGCGTCCAACCTCAGGGTAAACCCGGTAAGAAGAGAAGAATAGAGAAAAAATAATATTTTCAGATATAAACGAAAGAGTGAACATTATTTAATTTTTTTAATGTGCTAATTTTCCATCGGGAGAAGTGCCCAACGAAAGAATAGGTTTATTTACGAAACCAATTTTTTTCTATTTCCTTAACGATTGCCACTTGTGTTGTGTTCCATGCAGGCGAACATATTTTCCATTTTTTTAATTCCTCTTAATGCGAGCAGGAGACACACCTCTCTTGGTTATTTTCAATTCCATACATGCTGTATTTTCGATTAATTTAATTCTTTCTAATCCGTACACAAAATGTGTGTGCTTACATGGTTTCTATTCCTCCGTGTACAACATAAGTTTGGAAATTTCAATTTTTTTTGTCATGGTTATTTTTAATTTCATCTGACATGCTTCATTTTCGATTATTTTAATTCCTTCTAATCTGTCCACAAAATATCTGCACTTGCATATTTTCTATTCGTTTTTGTGGAATATAAGATTGGAAATTTCAATTTTTTTGCCTACCATAACGATGGAGTGATTTTAATAATAATATTTTATATTGTCTTAACCCTAAAAACGATGTCAGATGTTTAGCAGTCAAGTTGAAAAAATTTAACCTAAACCAAAAATTCAAAGTAAAAAAAAAGTGGTAAGCAGAAAATTAAAAAAATTTGGATTTCGACTATGCTGGAACAATATTACTACAATGTTATATAGATCGTTTTTTTGACTCAGTATACTTTTTTTGTGTGGCTGTGCAATCCATGCAAATTTGCACAGCAGTAGTGCGTGTTCCAAGACAGATTTCATATGAAATCAGTCAAAATATGTTTCAGTTCGATAGATTAATAAAAAAATGTTCACATAATTTACCCAAATACAATACTTATTTATTTAAAAAATGCATTTATTTCAATTCACAGTTTCACCTTAAAAGTTACATTATTCTATTCCTTTCTATTCTTTCTTTGACATTTCTCCACTTTTTAATTCCTTCCAATACGCTTTCATTAAATTTTTCTGAGTGGATTAAAAAGGCTAGCTTTTGCGTTTTCAAAGTGACATTATTCTCTTTCTTTCTATTCTTTCTTTTGCATTCCTCAATTTTTTAATTCCTCCCAATACACTTCCATTAAATTTTTATAAGTTAATTAAAAGGAATAGGTTTTGCTTTTTTTTTCTACTCGTTGGTGGAACTTTCGATGAAGGAAAATTCACGTATTAATGGGAATTCAGATTCTGAATTTTTTTGAATTCTTCTCTTCTTACCGGGAAGAAAGGGTGCTAGGTAATTTCGGGGATCCAAGAACAAATGATAACGGAAAAAGAGTAGTTAGCTTATGCTTAGAAAAGGGCTTATTTATTACAAATACTTTGTTTAGGCATAAAATGATTCACATCTACATTACCTTCTAGTCTCCAAAATAAACTTAGGTCAGGAATCGAGAAGAAAGAGAACAAAAAAAATAAAAAAAACGAGAATCAAGGTTGAGAATCTACAGAAACCGGAAGCGCGAATAGATTTTCAGAATGGGATAAATGAACGCATATATAAGACAACTTGGGAGGCGCTAATAGACAATAAAGATATAGCGGGCGCATCGACTATGCCTCGAGATGTCATTGCTCGGAGTGCGACTGACGTGTGTGGTACTGCGGTTGTAGGAATAATGTCTGGTGATGCATGGTGGAATGATGAAATTCAGGTAGCCACCAAAGAAAAGAAAAAAGTACATGAAAGACTTGAAAAGGATTACAGACGCAAAAAGAGGAAAGTAAAACCACTAGTGAAGGAAAGTAAAGATAGAATCAAAACAGAAGAAGAGAAGAAAATGCAAAACGAATTTGAAGGAAGCAAGAAACTGTTTTATAAATGGACGTTGATCAATATGAAGGGAGGTAAAAGTATAGAGTTAGGCGGCATGAGAAATAGCAAGGGTGAAATGCTGCATGATACAGACGGAACACTAGACGCTTCGAGAGACTCTTTTAAGGGTTTTTAAGGGCCTCTGAGTTAGAGATATAATTAAGAATTTAAAAAATGGTAAGGCTGCTGGTGTAGGCAGTATTATTTATCAAGTCCACATATTTTAATTAAGATATATTGCGCATTACTTCTGACAAATTTTTATTTGCTTAATTCTAAAAAATGTCTTCAAATTAAAGATATATCATTATATTCACCAAAATAATTAAGGATAACTGCCAATGACAGGACGTGAGTTGAAAGGATCTTCATTTTTGCTGAATGAGGTAAAATGATTACTGTATTAACGAAGAATTTCATTAACAGTGTACCTAATTATTTTTCTGGTAATTTATCGCGACACATATTCTACGCAATAATTCTTATCTCATTTATTGGATATGCCTCCATTTTGTCCTTGTAAGATGTCTGTATTTCAGTTATGCGAGTCTAATTAACGAAATGTGCTTTATATCAAACATGCTTAATTTGTGAAAATGAAGCGATTTTTTTTATCACGCATCTGTAAAAATGAATAAAAATTAATTAAAATAATATCAATTATCATTTTTGCCCAGTTATTGTTCAATTTTCAATGTGCTTCTAATTTTTAATTGTTTATGTCTTCAAAAATGTATTTTAAAATCCTTTTAAATGAAAATTTACGTTGAAAAATGAAGACCTAAAATGGAAAATTTTTAAAGTATAAGAGTTTCGAATTACGCATTGTGAGTTAAATAATTCCATAGTTGAAAATGTTGAAATTAAACTTAACTTTAAAAAAAAGTTTCAATCGAACTTATTTTACATATTGCATTATATCAAGCAATATGAAATTCGTGATATTTTAAGTTCTAGGATTCATTTTTCTTCTAAAAATTTGTAAAATTACCAGTAAAAAAAATTCAGTGTCATTTCCCGGTTTTTCCTGGTCTCTAAAAATTCCTGGTCTTTTCTCGATTTTCATGGTTCCAAAACTGAATAAAGCACTGAAACTATAAAATATTATTAAAACATTTGAAGTTTCGAAAATTCGATTAACCTCAAAGCCAAAATTTAACATTTTTATTTCAAGAATAATTAATCAAAAACTAAATTATTAAAAATTTAGAAGCCTTTCAAATTTAACATCTGAAACGGCTCAACATTGTACATTTTAAAATTCTAATGGCAAAATCCTTTTGAAAAATTGTAAATACTTTAAGCCTCAAAAATAAAAAGATAAAGCAAATTCGAACAAGCACGTATGCAAATACTTCTGTTCAAAATATTGATATAATAATTCAATTTTATTGGTTTTCTTTGAGTGGAAGTATTTGCATGCTTGATTGTTAAAATTTGATATTTTGTTATTCTTGAAGTTTAAAGATGTTTTAAATTCTAAAGAATTCAGCCATTAGATTTGAATTTTTGACGTTAAAGATGGATTTCAAGTTTGAATAATTCTGAAGTTAATTTAATTTGAATTTGAATTGCTGAAAGGCTAATTACAAAACTTTTATTTGATCAATAAAAAACATCATTTCAAACAAAGAGGAATTCTTCACAAAAATATGAGAGAAACTAAAAAATAAAATGTTATTAATTTTTTTTTACAATTATTTAACATTTTTTTAATTTCTCATCATAACTAAAGTGTTACTTCTTCACAAAGATGTAAAATTTTTTCAAATTTGCTGTGAGCAAATTTTTGTTTGAGGGGTTCTTAGCATCTATAAAGCATGAATTTCATGATAAATTTAAGTTTTTGGTGGCAAATTTAGACCTGACATTTTTTTTAAATATGAAGCTTATGGGAAATATTTATCTCTTAATAATGAATAACTTCCTGTGCCATAAGTTCTGATTCAAATAATTATTTATAGTACATTAAACATTATTTTTTAATCAATAAAATCGCTCAAATCTGGAAATCGTAAGGAATTAAAAAACAAATTAAATATTTTTGTCAGTTAACAATACAGATAAATATATTGAAATATCTGCAAAAATAATTGAACGAATTTATTCAGTACGTTTAAACTTTTCTCATTGAAAAAATATTACGATAACGATAACCAATGTTTCTTGTAGGTATTTGAATTTACTTATATGCATTGTTTATTACTAAAAATTACCTCAACTGTCCCTTACTATTTTCCAGTTTTTAGCGATTTTATTGATTTAAAAACAATTTTCATTAAAAAAATGTGTAATCTACTAAATTAATTATTTTAATCATAGCTTATGACACATGAAATTATTGTTACTTAAGTGACAAATATTTCTGATGAGTTTAATACTTGAAAAAATTAGGGCTACAATATTTGACCCTTAAAACTGAAGTCTATCGCAAAATTGATGCTTTGTGAAATAAATTTCACATCTTTGTGAAGAAGTGATGCCTATATTTTTCATGAAAAATTTTTTATTGTAGAAAAATCAATATTATTAACTCATAAAAGTCGCATATAAAGAATTAAAATATATATATAAAAAATAACCATAAAAATAACTTTAGCGACTTCTAAGGTTTTTAAAAAAATCTGACGGCCCCCATCCGAGAATAACCTATCCAAGCGCTGCTTAACTTCGATAATCGTTATTTTGACATTTTCGAAACTTAAAAATGCTGAAATTTAAAAAAATTTTATTTACCATTTAATCAGTAAGTTTACGATCAATATCATTTTTTTCGTAGCAAATTAAAATTAATCAAATATTTCAAAATCCAAATTTAGCGGTATCAAGTAATCAAATTTACAATATCACGGTTGCTACAACATCCGAATTTCGAAATTCCCTGGATTTCTCTGACTTTTCCGTGACCAATTTTCCATTTTCCCTAACCGTTCTAAATTTTTCTTTCAGTTATAAAAATATCTTTACACCTAGGAGATCAATAATGTTAAGGTAAAAAAAATTCGTTTCTAAATATACTTTAAAAATTTTTAAAATTACTTTAACATAAAAAGATAAATTTTGAACGAAAATTCGAAGATTTACAATTTCAGTTGAAATAGTTAATTTTCAACCAAGAAAAAGGAAATATTCTACAAAATAGTTACATTTTCAACCAAAGTGACGATTCTTCATTAAAAAAATTAATTCACAACAAGAAGTGTAATAGTTGATATTGTCAACAAAAAAAAATAATGAAACCAAAAAATATGAATTTTCATCAAAATATTTGAATCTTTAAAAAAAAACTAATTTTGCAAACCAAAAAGAGAAATTTTCAACAAAATAGTTCAATTTTCAACCAAGAAAGATTTTTGAATCAATAAAGGAAAAAAATCCCATCTAAACTGTTGAGTTTTTAGGCAAAAAAAATGAATTTTTGACAAAAAAGTTGAATTTACAGCCAAAACTATATATTTTCTACCGAAGTAATTGAATTGTTAACCCAAAAAATATGACTTTTAAATCAAATAAGGTTAATTTTGAAGTAAAAAAGATCAACTTTCTAGAAATAATTGAATTTTCATTCAAAAAATTCATTCGCATCAAAAAAAAAATAATTTTCAAGAAAATATTTACAGTTTTAACCAAAGAAATGAATTTTTAACGAAAATGATGAATCTTCAATAAAAAATGAATTTTCAAACCAAAAAATGAATTTTTTAGCAAAAAAGACAAATTTTCAACAAAATAGATTACTTTTCAACTAAAAAAGATCAATTTAAAAAAAAAATATATAATAATTCAATTTTCAGTTAGAGCAATAAGTTTTCAACAAAATATAATAAATTTTCAACGAAATATTAAATCAAACTAACAGATGAATTTTCAAACAAAAAGATGAAATGTTTATTAAAAAAATCAACAAAAAATGGAATAGTTACATTTTCAGTTTAAAAAATTAATTTTTTTATGAAAATCTAATTTTCAACCAATGAAATGAATTTTCAACCGAAAAGACTAATTTTTAATATAAAAAATAATATTTTATAATAAAATACTTTAATTTTCAACCAAAAAGGTGAATTAGTCGCCAAGAAGATTAATTTTTGACCACAAAAGATAAATTTTCAACCAAATAGTTGAAGTTTCAACATAAAAAGATACATTTTGAACGAAAAATGGAAAATTTACATTTTCAGTTGAAATAATTAAGATTCAACCAAGAAAAAGGAAATATTTCACAAAATAGTTAAATTTTCAACCAAAGTGATGAATATTCGATTAAAAAAAGTGAATTCACAACAAGAAGTGTAATAGTTCATATTGTCACTGAAAAATATTTTATTCTTCAATATATTTGAATCCTTAAAAAAAAATAATTTTGCAAACCAAAAAGATAAATTTTCAACAAAATAGTTGAATTTTCAACCAAGAAAGATTTTTTAATCAATAAAGAAAAAAATCTCATCCAAACTATTGAGTTTTTACGCTAAGAAACGAATTTTTGAAAAAAAAGTTGAATTTGCAGTTTTGAACCAAATAAGTTAATTTTGAAGTAAAAAAGATCAACTTTCTAGAAACAATTGAATAGCTACATTTGAATGTCAATGAATGTGTCTGAAATATCAAACAAAAACAAAAAAAAAAAAAAAAAATTAATTTTCAAGAAAATAGTTACATTTTTAACCAAAGGAATGAATTTTTAACGAAAAAAATTATTTTTTTAACAAAAAAGACAAATTTTCAACAAAATAGATTACTTTTCAACTAAGAAAGATCAATATAAAAATTTTTAAACTAACAGATGAATTTTCCAACAAAAAGATCAAATAATTATTCAAAAAATTAACAAAAAATGGAATAGTTAAATTTTCAGTTTAAAAAATTAATTTTTTAATAAAAATCTAATTTTCAAGCAATGAAATGAATTTTCTACCGAAAAGATTAATTTTCTGACAAAAAAATTAATTTTTAACAGAATACCTGAATTTTGAAATAAATATTTGAATTTTTAAAGGATTTTTCAACCTAGTAGTTGAATTTTTAACCAAAGAAACGAATTTTCAACCAAAAAGATGAATTAGTCACCAAGAACATTAATATTGTACCACAAAAGACAGAGTTTCAACAAAATACAGAAATTTTAGATGAAATTTTGGATTTTTGTAGATGGATTTTCGAGTGAAGAAGATAAATGTTCAACCAAACATAAAATAGTTCAATTTTCAGTTAAGAAAAAATAATTTTCGATAAAAAAACTAAAATTCAAACCAAATAAATGCATTTTTAACAAAGAAGTACCACTTTCAATTAAATAGTTGAATTTTGAACGAAAAAAGATTTTTCAGTCCGAAGCATCCCCTTTTCCAACTCTCCCAGTTTTTCGGGACTACTAGACGCAGCCCTTTCAGTCGCTATTCACGAATAGCGAAAATCTTTAAAATTTTATCAAATACGAGATCAAATAGTTATATGAGGAAAAAAATCTTGAGACCAAAATAAAATTTACCGGATAATTCGAGCAAGAATTGATTTAAAAAGTAAGTTTTGGTTTTCAAAAATAATGTATAAGCTTTCCTGTAAAATTGATACTAAAATTTTGGCTGATAAATCAACTTTTATTTTTTATTTATTTATTTTTTTAATATTATTTTGTAATCAAGTTTAGCCGAGATTCTAATAATAGTTCGACACTAAAAAGTACCAGATGGTCTACTTTTTATAGCTTATCGAAAAATTCTAATCTAAACTTACTGTTTGATCTTTGACCCGGAACTCATTAGAATTCATCATTCATATACAAGTCAGAATACAAGACGTAACGTTAAATTTGTTATAAATTATTAACAATAACCTATTGTTCGATGCATATATTTTTTTGAAATTAAATATGATTAAGTGGAAACTTTTAAGGTATTTCAAAGATAAAAAGAATTTATCTCCGACTCTTCCAGAAAATTTATAACAATTTTAAATATTGGACACATTGTTACTGATAACCTAATTGGTTGCCAAACTGCGCGAATATGAATTTGAGTGTCTGTTTCCAGTTTTTTTATTTATAAAAAAAGATTACGAATTTCTGCAACATCCACTTTGTAAATCGAAATTTCCAAATATGTAATTTTATTTTATGATGAAATTTATTTCTAAATGTTTCAAAACATTATTGACAAAAGAGAACATTTTAATTGTAAATGATATTTTTATATTGGAAAATAATTATGTTTTTAAAATTTTGCTACCACACTATAATTTGTAAACTTTTTCTGACTTTTAAAGGAACGAGCAAAATAAAATTATGAGCAAAAACTTCTTTTGAAGTATTGGAAGAAAAACTTAGAAGCTTTTTACTTATTTTGAAATATTTGAGGAGAATCATTTTTTTAAAAGACTTGTGGGAGAATTTTAAATGGTTCAAATTTTATGTAAAAATATTATTTTAAATTTAAAAATTCTTTAAATGTGTCGAAAAAACCGGAAGATTTTAAGACAACTTTCTTAATTTAATAAACTGAATTTTGAAGGGTTCTCATTGTTACTGTTGGATGCAATTTGAAAAACTTAACATGTGTGGAATTTTATTGATATTTAGGAAGAAAGGAAAACATCGAATTTCCTAAAAAATTGGAAATTCTGCAAGGTATTTTAAATAATTACCATATTGTACAGATTGTGCTGAATTATTTTTAAAAATATGTTTACTTTGAAGAAGATTGAATAAATTTCTTCAAATAAAAAAAGTCAACCTTTTATTTTTTTGGTTGAAAATTCAACTGTATTATTAAAAATTCATTTTGTTGGTAAACTGTGAACTTTTTTGTTGAAAATTCAAATTTTTTGTAAAAAATTCGTTTTTTTTTACATAAAAAATAATGTTTTCAACTGAAAATTTAACTATTCCATTTTTGGTCATTTCTTCGGTTGACAATTTAACCATATGGTTGAAACTTCATTTTTTATTAGATAGATAAACGTTAATTTTTCAGCCTTGCCTTCCTCGCTTCGCCTCGCCTCGCACGCATGTCCCTACTTTCTCGCTTTGCCTTGCATTGCTAACTCTGCTTCCGCGGTTAATACCTAATACTTATCTACTATTTACAATATTTACGGATTACTTATATCTACTTCCTCTCCTATTTACAATCTTTCCTTCTCCATTCCTCTTCCTCCTTTCTTCTCTTCTTCTCCATCTTACCCAACACTCCCTTCACCCATGCTACTGCCCTTTTGTCCCCCCTTTCATGCATCAATACCTCCATGCTTATCCCACTCCTTTCCACCTCTACGCACTCCTCCAACCAGTGCTCCACTCTTGCATCCCCCTTCCCACACAGTTCACAGATCCTCTTCTCCCTAGAGAGTCAGTACCTATTAAAACCCTCCATGCACCCACATCTCATCGTCGTTATAAGCTCCTGACTTCCTTTCTCTCCTTTTTCACATAAATATTGCGCTCTCGCCCTTGGCAGAATCCACACATAGTTCCTGTTAAACCTTGACTCTCTTATTCTCTCTTCTCCTGCTGTCTTCTCTCTCTCTCTCCATGCCGTTTTTCTTAACTAACTCATATACCTTCCTTCCCTGTGCATCCTTCTCACTTCATCGATCTGCAGTCCATTCGTTCTAAAATACCTTTCCCTTTCAACCTCCATCTTCCCACCCCCTCTCCTGTTCTCCTTCTCCCACCAACACTCCCTAACCAGCTTACTTCCCCCTCTTCCAAAAATTTCTCCTCATATTTACACGCTCGACTCCCCGCTAGAATCCCTACACTCGTTCTCCCCGTCTCCCTCCTGACAATATAATTAGGCGTGTTCCTTGCCAACCCCAGTGTCCACTTTACATACCTCTCCTGTGTCCTATTTACCTCTCCACTTTCCTTCCACCCCCACACCTCTACTCCATACAATAGCACACTCATCACTAGTGAGTCAAACAATTTCATTCTCCTTCCAAAATCATCTGCGAATAACTTCTTTCCCAACCCCCACACCTGCCTCATCCCCACATTTGCCCTCCTCACTCTCTCTTTTATGTGACCATCCACTCCCCCGTTCCTCCGAAACAAGAAGCCCAGGTACACAAACTCTTTCACCTCCTGCACCGCGTTTCCCTTTCACTTCCACTCCCCTCCCTTATCCCTTCCCCCTCCTTTTCTTAACACCATAACCTTGGACTTTTCCGCATTCAGCTCTAACCTGTTCTTATTCAGCTATCTTCTCAACCTCTTCATCATCTCCTTTAAGGCCTCCTCGCTTCTTGCCAGCAACACTATGCCATCTAAATACGCTAGTGACCAAATTCTACCCCCTCCTATCCTGACTCCTCCTACCACTCTGGCCTCCAGCTTACTTTCCATATCCGCAATTAAAGTCGCAAAAAGCGTTGGGCTTAGCGGACACCCTTGCCTTAACCCCCTATCCACCCAGAATCCCCCCGAAATCCCCTCCCCTCCTCTCACCGCATCTTTGGTCTCTTCATATAGCTCGCTGACCCTCTCGATCAGGCCTCTCTCCACTCCCCTATCCTCCATCGGCTCCCACAACCTCCCCCTATCCACCGAAGGAAACGCGCCTTTTAGATCCACAAAAAACGGGTACACTCTCGACCCCTTCTCCGCTAATTCTCTATCCACCACGTGCTGCAGGACGTAGATATTATCGATAGTAGTCCTACCAGCCCTAACGCCCGCCTGCCTCTCCGGCAATATTCCTTTCCCCTCGACATCCTTCCGCAGCCACTCCGCCACCACCATCACGTATACTTTATACGCCGTATTCATTAGCGTAATCCCTCTATAATTTTCCTGTCTATCCCTATCTTCTTTCTTATACAGTGGCACTATTAATCCTTCTCTCCACCCTCCTGGGAATCCCTCCCCCCTTCATACTTTCTTCACTACCTCCTTCAGCCTCTCCCTAACCTCTTGTGTACTAAACAGCGATGCTTCGTTCTCTACCCGGTCCAGCCTTGCTGCTTTTGACCTTCTTAACTTCCTTATCTGCTTCTCTATCTCATCGTCATTCAACTCCTTCATCCCTGCCTCCCCCGTTCTTCTACTCCCACCATCCCTCTTTCTTGCATCTGAGTCCTGAAATGATTCTTTCAAAAACTCCCTCCACTCCTCACTCCCTATCTTCTTGCTTATTCCACTCTACGCTTTCTGAACATATTTATTATCTTCCAGACGTCCCCCTCTGGCTTAACCTTTCCCTAACTCCTCTTCCAGATCTTTCTACTTTTTCTGTTCTTCCTTTTTACACATCAATCTAAATCCCTTCCTCATTTCTACGTACTCCTCCCTTTTCGCATTACACTCTTTTCACTTGTTGTACTTCCTCTCCACCTTCCTTTTCATCTTTTTACATTCCCTATCCCACCACGGCTTCACCATTCCTTTCTTCTTCTTTCTAGATACCTTCTTTTGCACACACCCTTTCACCTTCTCTTTCAGATCCTCCCATATCTCTTCCACTAACTCCCATCCAAAGCGTACCTTTTCTAACTGTTCCTGATACTTCTCGATCGCCTCCCTCGTCCAGGTCACCGTCTTCCCTATCGAGACTTCTTCCACACCTTGCCTTGCGCCGCCCTCCCCTCTTATCCACAGTCTTAATGGTTGATGGTCTGATTCCACCCTCCCCTCTACTGCGAATTTGTCCATCTCCTCCCATCCTTTCATATTCATGACCACATAGTCTATAACCGATACCCCCACCTTACTTACATATATGTATTCTCCCTGTTCGTCCCCAGTTGCCATACCATTCGCCACCGCCCAGCCTCTATCCTTCATCCAGTCCCTTAGAATCTCCCCCTCCTTATTTATTATCTTATCCTTCGATTTCCTTTCGAAGCTCTCTCCTTCCCTGTAAAGTCTCCCTTCCCTCACCAACCACGCATTAAAGTCCCGACCCAGTACCACCATACCCTCCTCTCTTTCGCCTAGCAAGTCTTCCATCCTTTCTTTAATTCTTTCCATCCCATCCTTATTGTACACTGTCAGAAACTTACACGTTACCCCTCCTATCTTTACTTCCCTCATTTGCACTCCCTCCCCCTCTTCCCCTCCATGAACTTTTTCCTCTAATCCATCTCTAAGCCCCGTTATAATTCCCCCACTGGTCCTTCCTTTCTTCTTCACTCTAACCGCCCCCTAGAGTACCCCCCTAACCTGTACCCCTCATTTTTCATTAATAAAATGTAATTTTTCAACTGTAAATATAACCATTCCATTTTCGGTTGAAAATTTATCTTTCTTAGTTGAAAATTCATGCATTTCGTTAAAAAAAAATTTTTTTTTTTATAAAAAATTAATCTTTTCGGTTGAAAATTAATTTTTTTTGTTAAAGATTTCCCATTTAAGTTAAAAATTTATTTCTTTGGTTAATAATTCAACTATTTTGTTTAAAAAATGGAGTTTTTTGTTATAAATTAATTTTTTTTAATCAAAAATATAACTATTCTATTTTTGGTTGAAAATTCATCTTTTTTAGTTGGAAATTCATGTATTGTTAAAAATTCGTCCTTGTGGATTGAATATTAATCTTTCATGTTAGAAAAGTCATCTTTCTTACTTGTAGTCGAAAATTCAACTATCTGGTTCAAAATTCTTTTTTTTTTTATTGATGATTCATCATTATATAGTTAAAAATTAATTTCTTCGATTTGAAAAAAAAATTACTATTTTGTTGCAAGTTCGCATTTTATGGTAGAATATTGATCTTCTTGGTAAAAAAATCATCTTTTTGGATCACAATTCATTTCTTTGGTTGGAAATTTAACTATTTTCTTGAAAATTAATTTTTTTATGGTAAAAAATTCATTTTTAAACTATAAATATTACTATTTCATTTTAACTTGAAAATTTATCTTTTTTAGTTGAAGATGCATCTTTTTGGTAGAACATTAATCTCTATACTTGAAAATTCATCTTTTTGGTCGAAAATTAAACTATTTGGTTCAAAATTAATTGTTTTTATTTGTTTTCATTTTATATTTTCATCATTGCATTTGGAAATTAATTTCCTTCGTTGAAAAATTAACTATTTTGTTGAAAATTCATTTTTTTCATGGTTAAAAAATCATTTTTTAACTGCATATATTACTATTTCCTTTTAAGTTGGAAATGTATCTTTTTTTACTTGAAAATTCATCTTTTTTGGTAGAAAATTAATCTTTATGGTTGAAAATTTAACTATTTGGTTCAAAATTTTTTTTTTATTGAAGATTCATCATATATAGTTAAAAATTAATTTCTTCGGTTGAAAAATTAACTATTTGTTGCAAGTTCGTATTTTATGGTAGAATATTGATCTTCTTGGTAAAAAATTCATCTTCTTGGATCACAATTTATTTCTTTGGTTGCGAATTCAACTATTTTGTTGAAAATTCATTTTTTTTTATGATTAAAAATTTACTTATCAACTATAAATATTACTATTTGATTTTAACTTGAAAATTTATCTTTTTAGTTGAAGATTCATCTTTTTTGGTAGAATATTAATCTCTACAGTTGAAAATTCATCTTTTTGGACGAAAATTATTTGGTTCAAAATTAATTGTTTTTATTTAAAAAAAAAAATTCATTTTACTTTTTTATCATTGCAGTTGAAAATTAATTTCTGTCCTTCAAAAATGAACTATTTTGTTGAAAATTGATTTATTTTGTTATAAATTCATCTTTTTGGATCACAATTCATTTCTATGATCGAAAATTTAACTATTTTGTTGAAAATTCATTTCTTTATTGTTAAAAATTCATTTTTCAGCTATAAATATTACTATTTCATTTAAACTTGAAAATTTATCTTTTTTAGTTGAAGATTCATCTTTCTTGGTAGAACATTAATCTTTCTGGTTGAAAATTCATCTTTTTGGTCAAAAATTCAACTATTTGGTTCCAAATTAATTGTTTTTATTTATAGTTTTTATTCTTTACATTTTTTTTTTTTCATTTTTTTTCATCGTTGAAGTTGAAAATTAATTTCTTTCGTTGAAAAATTAACTATTTTGTTAAAAATTGATTTACTTTGTTATAAATTCATCTTTTTGGATCACAATTCATTTCTTTGGTTGAAAATTTAACTATTTTGTTGAAAATTCATTTTTTTTTATGGTTAAAAATTCTATTTGGTTCAAAATGAATTGTTTTTATTTCTCTTTATTATTTTTCGTTTTATTTTTTCATCATTGCAGTTGAAAATTAATTTCTTTCGTTGAAAAATTAACTATTTTGTTGAAAACTGATTTATTTTGTTATAAATTCATCTTTTTTTTGTTTGTTGAAAAATGAAAAAGAAATGTTTTGAAGGCGGTGTCCTTTCAGATAATTGTGAGTGTTCTATTCGATTTCATTTCATTAGAAAACTTTTGTTATCTTCTTAGCGAACTGGGTCAGACGAATTATCGCGCATTACGTCAACTATTAAAACGTAACTTCATTACAAGCAGACCGTCGTCCCGTTAACTCTCTGATCTAATTAGTGACTTTTCTCGGCTTGAATAAAAGCAAGTTTTAAAGACCCTCGCGCGGAATAATCCTATCGTCGAACCGTCGATGAATAATTAAACAAAAGTTCCCAATCCGTGGTCTGTAATTCGCCATTAATTTAACAATAAACTCCTTCCACCACCTGGTGCCTTAACAGTAGGGTGGTCCAAAAATGCATTGGAAAATATATTTTTTTTAATTTTCATGCATATCGCCAGGAAATTTCTTCGAATCAACACAAAAATGAATTCACTTTTTTGTTCAAAAAAAGAACCTTAAGAGGTGCTGCCAAGCCCCATGAAGTTTAGCACGTATTTCCCATAAGAAAAAAATACGTTTTTGTAAATTTTATTCAGAATCATCATATATTGGCTGAAGCATTTCTGTTCGCAATTAGCCATATAGAATACGAATGAAATATTACTTTTTGAATATCATCCCCATAAGTCTGTTCAATAGGGTCCTAAAAACACCCCCTAAATGAAAAAATGGGTTTTGCGAGTTTTTGGCGCAAATTATGATTTTTTGCGTTATTTTTATACAAATTGTTTCTAATATATAAAATACTACTTTATACTGATAGTGAGATTTTGACGTAAATTGTTTAAACAATCTATTATTTTTTTTAGCATTTTCCTCTTAGAATAGAGATAGAAAGTCGCGTTTTTTCAAAAAATTTTCACTTTTTATCCAATTTTCAATTAGAGTGAGCCAACAGTTAATTAACGTTACCAAACATAATTTTTTGAACTATTTATTATTATTGTTGATAATATTTTCTTTGAAAAATGCTAGAAATTGCGGTTTTTCTGAAATTTTCAACTTTTTGTCCACTTTCCCTTTGGAGTGAGTTAATATCTAATTCAATTTAGCAAAAATAACAACATGTGCGTTTTTGTAAGGAAATGTACAAAATTTAAGAAAAAAGTACAGTTAAATACAAATAGCTAATTTTTTCTTGTATTTTTTTGTAGAGAAGTAAAAAAATTAACAATAAAGTACTAGTTTCTACAATTCAAAATTTTGTATAACATTTTATTAATATTTTTTTGCTTTGTAAAAATCTACAAGGTATTACAGCAAACTACAGGATTTTACATTTTCTTAATTCGGGTGTTTGAAGTCAAAAAAACTCTTTTAATTTTACGTAAATTATTGTAGAAAATTACAAATCTTTACAAAATAATACAAGATTTCAGAAAAGTTGAAATATTGGAATCTGTACTTGAATTTATGTTGTAAATACTGGTAATTTATTGTAGAAATGTACCAATTTTAACAAACAAAATTTTTTCAAAACAATACAATACTATTTTGCTGAACATTTATTTTTTTTTGGTTGAATAAATTAAAATTAAATTTTAAATTAAATTCTTTTCTTGGTTGAAATATCAACTATTTAATATCTTATTCGTTGAGAATTAATCGTTTTTCACTGATTCATCTGCTTGGTTGAATTTTTTTTTTTCATTGTTGAATTTTTTTTAGATTTATCATTTTTGTTGGTAACCCAGCTATTTTGTCGAAAATTTAATTATTTTCTTAAAACTTAAAGTATTTTGTTGAAAAATTAGTTATTTAATTGAAAATTGAATTAATTATTTGAATATTTTTGTAAAGGAAATTCGTTCTTTTGAATTGGAAACTGTCTTCTTAAAAATTCGTCTTTTTGGCTAAAAAAAATCAACTGATGTGTTGAAAATTCGCCTTTTTGTGTTGAAAATTCTATTATTTTCGTTGAAAATTCATATTTTCGGGTTGAAATATTTTCTTGATTGAAATATCAAATATGTATTATTTTTTTTGTGGAGAATTCATCATTCTTTATTCACAGAAAATTGAAAGTTAAATTTAATGTTAAAAATATATTTTTTTGTTTTGTTTAAGAATCGTAATTTTGTTGACAATTCAGCTATTTTGTTGAAAATTTGATTATTTTCTTAACACTTCTACTATTTTTTTGAAAATGCAACTGCTTTTGGTTAAGTTTAATTTTTTGTTTACAAATTCGACCATTTGGTTGAAAATGCATCTTTGTAGGTTGAAAAATCAACTATTAAGTTAAATTAATATAATAGTAATTAATTTTGTTATTGTTGAAAATTCAATTATTTGGTAAAAGTTTTTCTTAGTCGAAAATTCAACTGTCTTCTATAAAAAATTCGTCTTTCTGGCTTGAAGATTCAACTATTGGTTAAAAAATAAATTGATTTTGGTTGAAGTTAATTCTTTTTTGTTTAAAAAATTAATTGTTGTAGGTTGAAAATTCAATTATTTCATTGAAAAATCATCTTTCTTGGTTGAAAATTCATCTTTTCGAGCTTAAAAGTTTTTCTAACAAAAAATCAACTTTTTAGCTCTTTTGTCGTAAATTCAGCTCTATTGTTAGAAAATTCTATCTTTTTCGTTGGAAATTCAAATATTTTCTTGAAAATGAATTTTGGGCTGTGGACTGTGTTTTTGGGTCATAGTTGGGTAGCAACTTGTTACAAGTAACTAAGTTACTGAAAAGTTAAGTTTTTTGTGACTTTACCATTATTTATATTTATATATTTAACACTTTAAAAAGTAACTTTGTTACGATTTTTCCAGTAACTTGGAACCTTAATTTTTGTTACTTTGAAGTTACTTTGTGTTATTAGTATATCTCCTATTAAGAGAGATTCATGGGTCTTTTGGTTTCTTTTGGTTGAGGTTTTAGCTATTTTGTTAATAACTAGTCTTTTTTGGTTTAATTCAACTGTGTTTGATTTCAAATTAATATCTTTTTTGATTGAAATAATGTTAACTGTTCTAACTTAATTAAATTTTAAAATAATATTAAAAATAATTAATTCAATATTTTTCGTTGAGAATTCATCTATCTTGGTTCCAAATTCACGTATTTTGTTAAGAATTCAACTTTTTTTTTTCAACTTTTGTAGTTCATTTTTTTTTTTTTGGTTGAAAATTCATCTCTTTTGGTAAACAAATTTCTGTTGAGGGTTCAGATACTCTTTGGAAAATTCGTCTTTTCTTTTCGTCTACGGTTGAAGAGTCATAATTTTAGTTGACAATTGATCTCTTCGGTTGAAAATTTATATATTTTGTTTCAAATTCGACTTTTCGGTAGAAAATTCAACTATTTGGTTGAAAAGTAACTTTTTTGATCAAAATTCATATTGTTGGTTTGAAAATGCAACTGTTTTGTAAAAAATTTGTCTTTTTGGCTCGAAAATTCAACAATTTAGCGGAAATTTTGTTCTTTCTTGGTTTAAAATTCGGCTTTT
>CAKNYM010050329.1:83839-128657 GCA_932195095.1 Andricus curvator
TATTGATTTCTGCATCAAAGAATTTGTTTTCTTAAATTGGATATTAGGGTGGCCCAATTTTTTTTTTAATTTTCATACATATCGCCCCCAAATTTGTTCGAAAACACCAAAAAATTAATTGTTTTTTTTGTTGTTGTTGAAAAAAATGATATTCAGAGGTTTCGCAAGCAACACACAAATTTCTTTTAAAAAAATCAAAAACGAAGTTTTTGGAAATTTTATTTAGAATCGTCAATATTAGGTGAATCGAGTTGAAATTCAACATTTCTCCTCACCATTACCTATAGAATATAAATGAACGATTATTGATTAAATATAGCCCCCATAAGTCTGTTTTATGGGGTCCCAAAGAAATCCCATAAGTCAAAAATTGGGTTTTGCGATTTTTTGGCGCTAATTATAATTTTTGCCTTTTTTTAAATATAAATTGCTTCTAATGAATTATTTAAACAATTTATTATTGTTTTCAGCAATTTTCTCTTAGAAAAGTGTTAGAAAATCGCGGTTTTTCCGAATTTTTCAACTTATTTCCAACTTTTCAGTCAGAGCGAAGCAATAATTAATTAAATTTAACATAAATAATTGTTTGAACAACTTATTGTTATTTATAATTATATTCTCTTAGAATAATGCCAGAAAGTTGTAGTTTTTCTAAAAATGTCCACTTTTGGTCTACTTTTAAATTAGAGTGAGGCAATAATTATTCAAGTTAAAAACCATAATTGTATTAACAATTTATTATTATTTTTAATAATATTCTCTTTGAATAATGTTAGAAAGTTGCGGTTTTTTCTGAAATTTTTAACATTTGGTCCACTTTTTACTTAGTGAGATAATAATTAATGCAAGTTAACAAACATAATTGTTTAAAGAATTTAATATTGTTTATTGTTGTATATATATTTTTTTCTGAACTTTTCAGCTTTTCTTCAACTTTTTATTCAGAAAAAATAATAAATATTATTATATTAATTTGGACATAAAGGCTCCTATTTACTACTTTAAGGAAAAAGAAAGAATGCACAAGATTGTTTCAAAAATAATTCTTACTATTGTTTATTGATTATTTTTTATAACTAAAAAGCCAAAGCAAAATTAAATACTATATGCATTACTATAGTATTACTATACACAAAGATAATTATAAACAATAATAATTTGACTCAACAATTATGTTTGTTAAATTGCATTCATTTTTAGCTCGCTCTAAGTGAAAAATGGACAAAAAGTTGAAAATTTCAGAAAAAAAACCGTAAATTTCTAGCATTATTCAAAGAGAATTTACTAAAAATAATAATAAATTGTTGAATAATTATTTTTGTTAACTTTTTAATAAATTGTTTAAACCATTATTTCTGTTAGATTGAATTGATTATTGCCTCGCCCTAACTGAAACGTTGAAAATAAAATGAAAAATTCGGAAAAGCTGCGACTTTCTAACCCTGGTCTAAGAGAAAAATGACAAAAACAATAATAATTTGTTTGACAATTGACGTAAACATCTAATTGTCAGTAGAAAGTAGTATTTTATACATTAGAAATAATTTGTGTTTGAAAAATCGTAAAAAAATCATAATTAGCGCCAGAAACTCGCAAAATCCAATTTTTCAATTATGGGGGTTTTTTGGGACCCTGTAAAAACAGACAGGGTGATATTTAAAAAGTAATTATTCATATATATTTTCTGGCTAATTGTGAAGAGAAATGTTGAGTTTCAACTCGATTCACCTAATATTCACGATTCTGAATAAAATTTACAAAAACGTATTTTTTTATGAGATACATGTTACACTTCATGGGGCTTGCGGAATCTTTAAATATCATTTTTTTTAACAAAAAAAAAATGTTACCGGCCTTCATATCTCTTGAAATTCTTGAAACACGTAGAAATCCCTTGAAACAAAATTTTATTTATTCCCTAAAGTTCTCTAGAAATTCGTTAAAATACCTTAAAATACCTTGAAATTCGTAAAAAAAAAACTATTAAAATTTTTCATTAAACTTTCCTTTTAAAAAATATGTTTAAATAAAATGCACGCGCGTAAAGGACTCGCTCACGTCCATGGATTTTTATTTTCTGATATTAAAAAGATAAACTATTTAAAAATCGATAATATCACATTTTTAAATATTAAGATATCTACACATTTTTTAAACGAGTTAAATAATTTAAGAAGTCATTAATTCTAGTTAGTAAAATTATATTAATATTATATTTAAATTATATTTTATTTTGAATAGAACCATTTTCAAGCTGTAAAACGAATAATTATATTTTCAACTATCATATATTTGAAGAAAAAAGTAAAAAAGTGAAAATTTTTCGAGAATAGTGAAAAAAGGGACATTTAAAAAAGGGGAAACGCAGGTAAATAGGGGAAAGACCATGAAACCTGGGTATTGTAACATATTACAATATTATTTTCAAGCGATGCCCATTTGATCGCCGTCTACCTGCTTGCTCTACCCCCACTACTCAACTGCCCCTCACGCAGCTGAGGGATCGCCAGACTGCTGCCGCCAGCTCTTGCCTACGGGGCTCCTTTGTACTTAATACGATTTATTGATTTATTTTACGATTTATTCATTTATATATATTTTGAAATTACTAATTTAGAAATATTACATTCGAAATCTACGTTTTTTTGCGATTCCAACTGCTTGCCTTAAAAAGTTGAAAATTAGAATAAGTGCTAAATGATGATAAATGTAAGAAAAATAGGATAAATGTAGGAAAACTCAGTTAAGAAGTACGTTTTCCTATTTTCTTCCTCATTAGGTACAAAGGACCCCCTTGCTGTCAAGGGTCGGCGGCAGCGTCTGGCGATCCCTCAGCTGCGTGAGGGGAAATTGGGTCTGAAAAAAGTAAAATAAATTCAACTTACCTATCACTATTGTCGCTCGTAGCTTCCTCACTGCAATCCAGGTCAAGATCACCTTGAATTGCACTTTGCAAATCATCGATCCTCTGCAATGCAAGTCTCAGATCATCTCGAACGACCTTGGTTTCTGCTTCCGCAGCTTCCAGGGCTTTTTCCACATCACGACGAGCCCGTGTCGCTTCCTGTTCTCGAGCTGTTACCGAAGCTCCTTCTTCTTTAGCTTCCCTCAAGGATCTTTGCAATCTTCGAGCTGCATCCTGAGCAGTCTGCTCCTTCGTCTTCAACAAAGCTGCTTCAGTTTGCAACTTGTCGACGCTTTCCTTCAGCCTTGCGATTTGCGTCTGTAATTCCAAAATGAATACCAATATTGAACTATTTCATACTGAGCTATTCTGTATTTAATTATTGAAGTATCCCTGGTGGAAAAAATTTTCACAAGAAAGTATAACATTTCTACAACTGTAATTTTTTGTTAAAACATGTACTTTTTTGTAGAAAAATGTACAAAATTTAACAAAAAACTTCAGTTCAATATAAATAGCTAATTTTTTCTTATATTTTCTTGCAGAAAAGTAAAAAATTAACAATAATGTACAAGTTTGTTAACAAACATAATTTTTTGAACTATTTATTATTATTGTTAATAATATTGTCTTTGAATAATGCTAGAAATTGCGGTTTTTCTGAAATTTTCAACTTTTGTCCACTTTTCCTTTGGAGTGAGTTAATATCTAATTCAATTTAGCAAAAATAACATGTACTTTTTTGTAAATAAATGTAGAAAATTTAACAAAAAACGTCAGTTAAATATAAATGACTAATTTTTTCTCATATTTTCTTGTAGAAAAGTAAAAAATTAACAATAAAGTACAAGTTTCTACAATTCAAAAATTTGTATAACTTTTTATTAATATTTTTTTACTTTGTTGTAAAAATATACAAGATATTACAGAATTTTACATTTTTTTATTTGGGTCTTTGACGTCATAAAAACACTTTCAATTTTACATAAATTATTGTACAACATGACAAATCTTTACAAAAAAATACAAGATTTCACAAAACTTGAAATATTGGGAAACTGTACTTAAAATTATGTTGTATATTTTTACCAAGAACTTTTGCTATTTATTATAATCAATCACACTAAACTGCAGTTCGATTATTGAAAATTGAACAATAATTAACTTTACAGGACGATTCAATTTTTCAATTTGAAAGCCTCAGTAGTTAAACAAATGTAAACGTCCGATTGAAACTTTATAAACTATTCTGAATTTGAAAATAATTTGAAAAATTAAACCCTCTTATTCTATTCCAAATCCTATTGAATTATTGTTTCAATCTGAAATATTCCATTTTTAACCCATTTAATTTGAAAATTTTCAAAATAGGAATCCCTTTATTTTTTTAATATTTAGCAGTATTTTACTTTTCATCTAAAATGAGCAATTGTAAATCAAATATTAAAAACTAAATAATTTTAAACTGAATTATTTGAAATAGAAAGCCTTGAATCGTTAATATTTTAGAGTTTCAAATTAAAACTTTGTACGTTACAATTTGAATTGTTCTATTTAAGAAATGTTTAATATGTAAGTGAAATTATTGAATTTTGATGCATAAATAACAATTGAACAATTACATTTTGAAAAAATTTGAGTTAGTTTAAGAGATATTTACCAGTTTTCAGCTCAGTTTTGACAAGATCCAAACTTAATTTTAAACTGAAAAAGATTTCGAAAAATAAAATGTAAATTTAGATTTTTTCCAGATGAAATGTTGAAGCTTTTTATTGCTCTTTAGAGGTTTTGAGAAAATAAAAAAATGTCTTAACTTTTCTGGAAAAATCTAAAATGATTTTTTATTTTGAAAAATTAATTTGAAGAGAATATTTAAAACGATTTAAAAAAATTTTTTAATAACAAATAACAATTGAACAATTATTGATTTGGAAAATAATCGAGAAAGTTTTAAATATATTTAGAAGTTTTGAAAAGATTCCAAAATAATTTAAAACGTGAAAAGATTTCAAAACATTTAAAACACAATGTATGTTTTTGAAGATGTCGAACACAAAATTTATAAGTTTTTAAGGATTTTGAAAGGTTTTTAATGAATAAAAAATTTGTATCAAAATTCGTAGAAAAACTAACAATAATTTTTTTGTTTGAAACATTAATTTCAAAAGAATATTTAATAAGATTCCCAAAATTTTCAAAAAAGAATCTGCATGATTTTAAGGTAATTTTTTTACTTTTGCAAGATTTTCCAAAAAATTTTGGGAAAGTTCGAGTTCCAAGATAATAAAATTATTATTAGATTCCTGGAAAATTTTAAAATTATTTTTTTTTTAACAAATTTTTAAGCAAATATTTAAAAAGGTTTCAAAACCAATTTTAATGTATAAATTAATGTTTCCAGCTTAAATTTGCTTAAAATGACATAATTTGGAAAATTTATACATTTTTTATTTATTCTTCAATTCATAGCATTGAAAATGATAGCGTGGATTTCTTTTTTTTGAATATTTTAACTGTACAATGTATAAAAGTTAAAAATTGAAATATTGCAGTTCAACGGCTCTTAAATAAAAAAATTTCAATTGAAAAGGCTTAAAAGCTTTCGTTTTATACGCGAAAAATACTGAGCGTTTGAATTAAAATTTTTTAAAGCTTCAATTTGAAAAGTTTAAAATTCAAATGTATTCCACTTTGAGTGTTTTAATTTGCGGTTCAGTTTTTCTAACTTCCAATGAAAAAAATTTTATTTTCAAGAGTTCGAATCTTTTAATTTCAATGACCGTGATCAATTCTTTCTCAGCAATTGTTCAATTTTGATTTGCAGTCAAAACGTGGTTCTTCTTCGACCTAGGATAAAAAATATTAAAAATATTGCAATGACGTAATTTTAAATGACATATATTGTGTCTAATCGATTGCTACATATTTGAAAAAATACTTCAAACGTAAGGTTTTTTTTTTTAATAACGATTATCTCATTGCAATATTCTAAATATTGTTCATCCTAGGTCAAAAAAGAACAACTTTTTGGCTGCAAATGCTGTAAATTCCTGTAGATTCTTGTAGAAAATTAAAACTACAATAAAATACAACAATGTACAAAAAATACAAAAAAGTATAAAATTCATCTCAATAATAGAAAAAAGTTGTACTTTTCTGTAATTTTGGTTGTAATTTATTGTATTTGTTTGTAGATTCCTGTGAAAATAGTTGTAGCTTTCTGTAATTTTTGGTGAAAATTTTTCCACCTTATTATTATATAAAAAAAAAATTAATGTCTCAGGCTTAAGATGGTTACAGCCCAATATGTCCAAAGGCATTTTTGGCTGGAGTTGGATTTTTATTTTTTTTGAATGGTATGCACGGGGCTGTACCGGTATATATTATCAGTCACGGACGCATTATTATAATGCAATCAAGTGATCTGATAAGAGCGTGTGCCCTGACATATTGGGCAAAGCCTGGTTTTTACCCCATCATTCACGGACTGGGTTGCAGTCAAGTGCATGATGGGGGGACCTACAGCTTAAGGTGGGATCCGAACCACCAGAACCTCGGTAAAGGTACATAGAAAAATTTCAAGAGGTACCGGCTCAGGGATCGAACCCCGGACCTCTATTTAATAGACCCGGACCTATTTAATTATTTAATTATTATTATTTATTTAATTATTATTATTTAATATTATTATTATTTAATTCTAAGAGAAGTTACTAACCTCAAGCCTTGCCCTCGTTGTCTGTTCAAGTTCAAGTTTGCTCTCCAACTCTTTCGTTCGGAACTCCAACCTTCTAGTCGCAAGACTATTAGCTGTAGGATCTCCAAGCTGCTCGACAGATTCCAATCGTTGACTAAGTTCCGTGAGTTGATCCTTCAAAGAAGACTTTTCAGCTTCCAGAGCTACGATCTGCA
Organism: Andricus curvator; assembly: GCA_932195095.1. Taxonomy (NCBI): domain Eukaryota; kingdom Metazoa; phylum Arthropoda; class Insecta; order Hymenoptera; family Cynipidae; genus Andricus; species Andricus curvator. The sequence goes on from CAKNYM010050329.1 coordinate 90,657, forward strand.
CCTGAGCCTCCTGGAGTTGAGTCTGTTCTGTAGAAACCTGTTGCACTGCTGCGCGGTACTTCTTTAGCACCTGATTCGGACAAAAACATAAAGATAGAAGTTTCAAAATTCTATTCGAAAATAAAATTTAATCATTACAGGCCAGGGACTCGTTTGAGAAATTTAAAATAGTGTTAATAGTAGCATCAATTTTAAAAAATAGGTTCATTTTTTTGGAATCTAGTACACAATATACATTCTGAATTTTTTTTTAAATTGAAAAATTAAACGCTCTTATTCTATTCCAAATCCTATTCAATTATTGTTTGAATCTGAAATATTCCATTTTTAATCCATTCAATTTCAAATTTTTTAAATTAACTAAGACATTTTTTTGAATTTTTAGCAATATTTTACTTTTCATTTAAAATGAGCAATCATAAATCAAATATTTATATTTCAAACAATTTAAAACTGAATTATTTGAAATAGAATGCCTTGAATCGTTAATATTTTAGAGTGTTAAATTAAAACTTTTATCGTTACAATTTTAATTGTTCTATTTAACAAATTTTTAATATGTAAGTGAAATTATTGAATTTTTATTTGACATAAAGATAGTAGTTTCAAAATGCCATTCGAAAAAACAAAATTAATCATTACAGGCCAGGGACTCGTTTGAGAAATTTAAAATAGTGTTAATAGTAGCATCAATTTAAAAAAAATAGGTTCATTTTTGTTGTAATCTAGTATGCAATATACAGTCTGAATATAAAAATAATTTGAAAAATTAAACGCTCTTATTATATTCCAAATCCTGTTCAATTATTGTTTGAATCTGAAATATTCCATTTTTAATCCATTTAATTTCAAATTTTTTTAATTAACTAAAACATTTTTTTGAATTTTTAGCAATATTTTACTTTTCATTTGAAATGAGCAATTATTAATCAAATATTTATATTTCAAACAATTTAAAACTGAATTATTTGAAATAGAATGCCTTGAATCGTTAATATTTTAGAGTGTTAAATTAAAACTTTTTACGTTACAATTGTAATTGTTCTATTTAACAAATGTTTAATATGTAAGTGAAATTATTGAATTTTTATGCATCAATAAAAATTCAACAATTATTAATATGGAAAAAATATCCCATAAAATCGCGTGAAATCTTTTAACGTGTCCCTAAAGCCCTAAAAGCTTTGAAATCCGTTAAAATCCTTTAAGACACCGCAAAATCTGTTGAAATCCTATAAAAGTTCATGGAAAACTTACGAATATTTTTAAACCACTTAAAAGTCCGTAAAAATACCTTAGAATTTTATACTTTTTTTGAACTCCTATGAATCCCCTAACAATTATGAAATCCCTTGAAATCTCTGAAATCCGTAAAAGTCCTTGGAAATACCTAGAATTTCCTTGAAATTTAATTTAATTTATTTATTTCCTAAATTTCTCTAGAAATCCGTTAGAATCCCTTGAAATTTTTCAAATATTTTTGATAATCTGGATACTTTTAAAATCCTATGAATCCCTTAAATATTGTTAAATTCCTTGAAATCCCTTGAAATATTGACAAAAAATTGAATTTTTTTAAATCTTTAAAGTCCTTGACAAATTATATTAAAAGATATTCTTAAATATATTAGCACCATCGATTAATTAAATAATTAAATAATACTAGAAACATAATTAATAACTTCTTGAATTTGTCTCTAAAGTCCATAAATTTGAATAATAATTCAAACAAATTTGTATTTTATCTTCTTATACTCGAAATTCAGTGCATATTTAGGTAAAATTAATGTGGGCACTATAATAAATTTAATTTAAACCGCTTCAAAATCCTAACTTTTTAAGTAAAAATATTGCATTTTCAACATGATCGATGAATTTACAACGAAATAGTTGAATTCTCAACCAAAAAGATTAATTTTACATAAAAAAGACTATTTTTCAATTAAATACATGAATTCTCACCCAAATAGTTGAATTTCCAACTAAAAAAGATCCATTTCCAACGAAATAGTTGAACTTTCAACTAAGAAAGATCAATTTTCAACCAAAAATGGAATAGTTAAATTTTCAGTTCAAAAATTAATTTAAAAAAAATGTCAACCGAAGTGATGAATTTTTAACAAAACCAATTAGTTTTATTTTCAACCAAAGAGATGAATTTACAATCAAGAATATTAATTTTTTAACAAAAAAGATGATTTTTCAACAAAAGACATGAATTTTCAACAAAGTAGTTGAATTTTTAACCTAAAAAGATGAATTTTCAAAGAAAAATGTAAAAGTTATTATTTCAACGCAATATATTTTGATTTTAAATCAATAACAGTTTAATTAAATAAAAAAGACAAATTTTCAACAAAATACCAAGAAAATTAATTTTCTACCAAAAACGACGAATTTTTTTACAAAATACATAAATTTCTAACCAAATAATTGAAATTTTCAACTAAAAAAGATACATTTTCTACCGAAAATGAAATAATTACATTTTTAGTTGAAAAAATTAATTTTCAACCGAAAAGATGAATTTTCACCCAAAAATTTTTTTAAATTTAGAACAATTGAATTTAATAAAAAAAGCAAATTTTTACAAATCAATTGAATTATTAACTAAAATTCATTATTTTTGAATCAAACAGCTGCACTTTCAATTCTCTACAAACCAGTTGGCGAATTTTCTACCAAATTGTTAAATTTTTCAGAGAAAAATACCCGTTTTCTACAAAACAGTTGAATTTTTAACCCAAAAATATGATTTTTCAACAAAAAAGTTAATTTTCATCAAACAGTTGAATTTTCAACCAAACTGTTAAATTTTCAGTTAAAAAAGTTAACTCTCAACAAAGCAAAAACGAATTTCCAAGGAAGAATGTAATATTTAATAGTCCAACTAAATATATTTTTCAACAAAATACTTGAATCCTCAACTTAAACAGATTGATTGTCACCGTTGCATTTTTAACCAACATATTGATTTTCTAACAAATAGTTGAATTTTACACCAAGAAGATTGATTTTCTACCGAAAATGGAAAAATTAAGTTTTCAATAAATTGAAAACATTAATTTTTAACAACAAAAAACGAATTTTCAACAAAATAGTTAAATTTTCGACCAAAGAAATAAATTTTTAACAAAATATTTCAACTTCCAAACAAAAAATTAAATTTTCTATCAATTCAATTTGGCACCCATAAGAATTGTTCCTTTTGCCGCGAAAATGACCTCTAATTTGTTTCAGAATTAAAAAAAAACATTTAGAGCTCGCTCAAGGCCATTTTAGGGCAAAACTGGCCATTCTTGTTCTCCATTGTGTTCTTCATGCCATTGTGTTCTTTGCAAATCAATATTGTACTCAGATTTTTTTCAGATTTTTACAATAACATTCAAAGGTCACTCAAGGTCATTTTAGGGCAAAAATGACCATTCCTAATTAAATTGACGCTATTTATTGATTATTCATTCCTGACGCGTATGAATTTTTTTTTACAAGTCAATATTGCACTGAGATTTTTTTCAGACCTTTACAATGACATTCAAAGGTGGTTCAAGGTCATTTTCTTAATAAAATGTTGATTCAATTAAATTGTCTCTAGTTCTTTTTTGAGAAACAGTGTCAATTTATTGATTGCGGCAAAAAAATTAGTCAAAATGTTTAATAACTGCGTGTAATATTACTTTAGGGTCATTCAAGGTCATTTTGCGAAAAATGGTAATTCAAACATTTTTTCTTTTCCATGGTAGTTTTTTTTTTAATTTTGCTTCAAATTGAAAATAGAAAATATTAAAAACATTAATTAATATATGTATTAATATATGATCAAGTTTCTTTTCAAATTGTAATTCGGAAGAATTAATTATCATAAGTGCAGAAGAAGGGGTAATGATTTACCTTTCAGAAAAGAAAGAGGAAAACTTAGTTGGCGATAAACTATTATCTAATATGCAAGTGTTAGCACTGTTTTTTCATTATCACAACCTACAAACAGCTCATTTTTTGCGAAATGACCTTGAATGTCTTTCAAATAATATGACAAACATTTATCAAACAACTTGACTAATTTCTTTTTGTCGAAATGAATAAATTGACACTGCTTCTCTATAGAAAAAAAACTAGAGAAAATTTCATTGAATCAACATTTTATTAAGGAAATGACCTTGAGCCATCTTTGAATGTCATTGTAAAAATCTGAATCCTAATTAAATTGACGCTATTTATTGATTATTCATTCCTGACGCGTATGAATTTTGTTCTTTACAAGTCAATATTGCACTCATATTTCTTTCACTCTTTTACAATGACATTCAAAGGTGGCTCAAGGCCATTTTCTTAATAAAATGTTGATTAAATTAAATTTTTTCTAGTTCTTTTTTCAGCAACCGTGCTAATTTATTCATTGCGGCAAAAAAATTAGTCAAAAGGTTTAATAACTGCGTGCAATATTACTTTAGGGTCATTCAAGGTCATTTTTGTAAGATAAGGTAATGGTAAGGTAATGATTTACCTTTCAGAAAAGAAAGAGGAAAACTTGTTGGCGATGAACTACCATCTAATATGCAGGTGTTAGCACTGTTTTTTCATTATCACAATTTACAAAAAGCTCATTTTTTTCGAAATGACCTTGAATGTCCTTCAAATAATATGACAAACATTTATCAAACAACTTGACTAATTTTTTTTTGTCGAAATGAATAAATTAACACTGCTTCTCCACAGAAAAAAAAACTAGAGAAAATATCATTGAATCAACATTTTATTAAGAAAATGACCTTGAGTCAACTTTGAATGTCATTGTAAAAATCTAAAAAAAATCTGAGTGCAATATTGACTTGTAAAGAACAAAATTCATACGCGCCAGAAATTAATAATCAATAAATAGCGTCAATTTAATTAATAATGGCCATTTTTGCCCTAAAATAACCTTGAGCGACCTCTAAATATTTGTTTAGAATTCTGAAACAAATCATAGGTCATTGTCTCGGCAAAAAGAACAATTTGTAGGGATGCCAAGTTGAATTAAAAAAATAATCCAAACATAAAATCACCCTAGTCAATAGTGTCGTGAGTCCGAGCTCTGTCATTAGAAGATTAAGATCAATTTCCTACCTCTGCAAGTTCTTCTTCGTTTTCTTCCAACTGAGAAAGCAATTCCGTCCTTTCTCTAGCAGCAGCATTCGCCCGGTCCTCAGCTTCTGAACGTTGACGAGAAGCTTCTTCCAAAGCTGCCTGGGTCTCATTTAGGTCTTGTTCCAGAGCCTGTTTAGCTTTCGCTGCAATTGCTCTCGCACATTCTGCATCTTCCAACTGATTTTTCAACTGACGAAGAGCTGCCTTGCCTGTCGAGTCGACCTTTGAACGTTCCAACATCGTTTGAGCATCTCGCAGAAGCGCCTTTGTCCTCTTCAAGTCCCTCTTCAGTCTGTTAAGAAACGATTCATAATTAGAGTTTATAAAATAGTCTTCTACAGGGCACTCAGAGACTAATGTACTTAAAAATAGTGGCAAAAGTGACCAATTTAAGCTGAAAAGCAGTGGTGTAGTCGAGGCCCACAAATATTGACAGATTTGGACAAACAAAATTTGAAAAAAAGCTGATGAGATTTCTAAGAGAGTTGTCGAGCCTGATTTTTTAATTAAGCTTTCAATTTTTTCATAAATAAACAAATAACGAAAAAAATTGCCTTTTTTCCTATTTGACGTTCCTGGTGCTCGCCAATAACAGGAAAATTGTTGTAATCGCCTAAGTTTCATAGCGTAACATTAGTTGAAGATGTTCCAATATTATATAATAAACAAATAAAAAATGTATAAACAAATTATTTGTTGTAAGAATGTTTTCTACAATTATACATAATTTTACGTTTTTTTTAACTTATATTGCAAGAAATTTGAATGGAAACAATATTCTAATAAGAAAAATTCTCTTGAGATTATAATTGTTTGTATTATAAACAAATTTAATAAACAAATGCATTAATCAGGCATTTTTCAGCAGAAAAGTTCGTTTTTTTCGATGTCAATTTTTTTAATTAATCTTATGATTTAAAAAAAATGCATTATTCGGGCATTTGTCGGCAGAAAAATTTGTTTTTTAATGTCAGTCCTTTCAGTTAGGAACTTCATGACAATTTCAGCAACATTCATAATTAGTTGATTAATTTTATAATTTTTTTTAACAAATCTAATAAACAAATGCATTAATCAGGCATTTGTCGACAGGAAAATTAGTTTTTTTTTTCAATGACAACTTTTTTAATTGGGAATTTCTTGATAATTTCAACAAAATTCATAATTTTTTGATCAATTTTATGACTTTTTAAAACAAATTTAATAAACAAATGCATTATTGGGGCACCTGTCGACAGAAAAATTCGTTTTTTTTTCGATGTCAAATTTTTAAATTGAGAACTTCTTGATAATTTCAGCAAAATTCATAATTTTTTATCAATTTTATGATTTTTTTTTGAACAAATTTAATAAACAAATGCATTATTGAGGCATCTGTCGACGGAAAAATTCTGAGAAACTTAAACCGAAAGGACTGAGATTTTTCCATTTTTTATTGTAATTGTAACAATTTTTCCATCGACAGATACCCGAATAATGCATTTTTTATTAAATTTGTTTTTAAAAAAATATACAATTTATCAACCAATTATGAATTTTTCTGAAATTATCATGAAGTTCCCAATTAAAAAGACTGAATTGAAAAAAACGAATTTTTCCGTCTACAGATTCCCGAATAATGCATCTGTTTGTTAAATTTGTTTTAAAAAATCATAAAATTTATCAACTAATCATGAACGTTGCTTAATTTTTATGAAGATCCCAATTAAAAAGACTGACATAAAAAAAAGAATGTTTCCGTCGACAAATGCCCGAATAATGCATTTGTTTATTAAATTTGTTTAAAAAAATCATCGGATTAATCAAAAAATGGTAAATCTTGCTAAAATCATCATAAAGATCCTAATTAAAAAAATTGAGACCGAAAAAAACGAATTTTTCTGCCAAAAAATGCCTGAATAATGCATTTGTTTATTAAATTTGTTTATAATATAAACAATTATAATCTCCAGAGAATTTTTGAATTATAATATTGTTTCCATTCAAATTTCTTGCAATATAAGTTTTAAAAAAACATAAAATTATGGATAATCGTAGAAAACATTCTTTCAAAAAATAATTTGTTTATAAAAATTGTTTTTGTTTATTATATAATATTGGAACATCTTCAAATAATTTTACGCTATGAAACTTAGGCGATTTCAACAATTTTCCTGTTATTGACGAGCACCAGGAAATCAGGCTCGACAACTCTCTTAGAAATCTTTATCAGCTTTTTTTCAATTTTTTTTTGTCCAAATCGGTCGCTAGGGTACTTTTTTTGAAGGTCTGGCGGTGCCTAGTCACTGTCTTGTCACAAGGAAAATTTTTCCAATTATGGGCCATCCATAAACTATCTCACCTATTTTGGGCTTTTTTGACCACCCCCCTCACCGAAAAGTAGATAACACATTGAATTCAATACGAAACACTTTAAATTCCTAAGATTTAAAGCCGAGATATATTGCATTTTCAACAAAATAGTTGAATTTTCGACCAAAAAAGATTTTCTACCCAAAGAGATAAATTTTCAAGACAAAAACATGAATTAAAAAAAAATTACAATTTTCAACCAAACGGTTGCATTAAAAACCAAATAGATGAACTTTCCAGTGGGAGAGACGAGTTTTCCAAAAAATAGTTAAAGATGGAACCAAATGGTGAAATTTTCAAGAAAAAAAGAATTTTTTGTTGTTGAATTTTTAACAACAAATTTACTTCTAAACCTAGAAAGATACATTTTCAACCAATAAGAGGACTTTTCTACCATAAACGATGAATTTTCAATCCAAAAGGATGAATTTTTAAAAACATAGTTGAATTTTCGACCAAAAATTATGATTTTAACAAAATAGTTCAATTTTCCAAAAATAGATTTTTAATAAAATGGTTTAATTTCTAAAATAAATAGTTGACTTTTCAGAATACGAAGATGTATTTTCAATCAAATGGTCGAATTTTTTGAATAAAACAGATTAAAATTCAATTAAATATTTGAATTTTCAAGACAAAAAGACAAATTTTTCAGAATACAGTTGAATTTTTATCGAAAAAGTACATTTTGAACCAAAAAAGATGACTTTTCTACCATGAAAGAAGAATTTTTAACAAAAGAGTAAAGCTGTGAAGCTAAAAAGTCGAATGTTTTTAAAAAAAGTGGACTTTTAAATGGAAAAAGATGACTTTTTTACAAAAACATATAATTTTCAATCAAGAAAAATGAATTTTTAACAATATAGTTGAATTCTCAACCAAAAAGTTGAACTTTCAAGAAACAAGTATAATTTTCTACCCAAAAAGACGACTTTTTAACAAAATATATTAATTTTCTACCAAATATGTAGTTGAATTTTCAACAAAAAAGTTGAATTTTCTGCCAAATAATTGGTTTTTTAACTTATACAATATACAAGATAAAGTTTCAACCAAAAATAGAATAGTTAATTTTTCGTATAAAAACTCTGATAAAAAAATAACTTCGAATTAAAAAAAAAAAACAATTTTCAACAAAATTGTTATATTTACAACCAAAAAAATGAATGTTCGACCAAGAAGATTAATTTTCTATCAAAAAAGACGAATTTACAACTTATCCAAATTCAGATTAGAAAAATAAGTTTTAACAAAAAAAAAAAAATAATTTTCAACAAAGATGTTAAATTTTCAACCAAAAAAAAATTAATTTTCGACCAAACAGATTAATGTTCCACCAAAAAAAAAGACGAATTTTGAACAAAATACATAAATTTTCAACAAAATTATATAATTTTAAAGCAAAAAAGATGAATTTTCTACAAAAAAGTAGCATTTTTACCATAAAAGTTCATGTAAAAGCAAATAGTTGAAGTTTCAACTATAATTATGAATCCCTAATGAAATAAATAAATTTTTTTACAAAGCAGTTCAAATTTCAGTCAAATAATCGACTTTTCAACAAAAAAAGGTGAATTTTCAACGAGGCGTGTAACAGTTGACATTTCAACCAAACAATTGCATTTTTAACCAAAAAAGATAAATTTTCAACAACAAAAAAATAAATTTCTACCAAGAAAGACGAATTTTCAACAAAATACATGAATTTTCAACCAAAAAGTTGAACTTTTAACTAAGAAAGATACATTTTTAACCAAATAGTTGAATTTTTAACTGAAAAAGAAAAATGTTTAACCACTAATGGAATAGTTTATATGTCAGTTTAAAAAACTTATTTTCCAGAAAAACCATTTTTACCAGAAAAGAGATTAATTTTCAACAAAAAAGGTCAATTATAAATAAGAAAGTTAATTTTTAAATAAGAAAGTTAATTTTTCAACTAAATAGTTGTAGTTTCAAACAAAAAAAAAATTAATTTTCTACCAAAATAGATGAATTTTTAAGAAAAAATGTGAGTTTTCAAGCTAAAAGTAGAATGTTTTAGAAAAATTTTTACTTTTATCCCAAAATGATCAATTTTCAACAAAAAATTTCATTATAAACCAAGAAAGATGACTTTGTTACCAAAAAAGATGAATTTTGAACCTAAAAAGACGAATGTTCAACAAGAAGGTTGAATTTTTGACCAAGAAATATGTCTTCAACCAAATAGTTAAATTTTCAATAAAATAATTAAATTTTCAACTAAATAATAAAACTTTTATCCTAAAAAAATAAATTTTCCACCTAAAGATGAATTTTTAATTCAAATGGACAAATTTACTATCCACGAAGAAGAATTTTCAATCTATCAATAGAACTTTTTAACTTTTTAACAAATTCGTTGAATTTTCAACCAACAAAGATTAATTTTCTACCAAACAGTTAAATTTTCTACTACAAAAAGTCAATTATTAACCAAACAGTTGCCTTTTTAACCAAAATAGATTAATTTTCTACCAAAAGAGATACATTTTTAACAAAAATGTTGAGTGTTCAAGCTAATAAGTGGAATATTTAAAAAAAATTTATTTTCAATCCCAAAAAGATCAATCTTCAAGAAAATTTAATTTTAAACCAAGGTAGATAAATTATCAACCAAATAGGCGAATTTTCAAAGAAAAAAAATTAATTTTCAACCAAACAGTTGCATTTAGAAACAAACAGTCAAATTTCCAAGCTTAAAAGATTATTTTTTCAGAAAATAGTTTCATTTTCTACAAGAAAGTTAATTTTCAACCTAGAAAGATGACTTTTCTAAAAAAAGAAGATGAATTTTTTATCCAAAAAGCGAAATGTTCAACAAAATAGTTGAATTTTCAATAAAATAATGAAATTTTCAACCAAATAATAAAATGTTTACCCTAAACAGATGAATTCTAAACGAAAATTATAACAGTAGACTTTTCAACCAAAAAGAATTTACTTTCAACCAAAAATATTTGTATTTTCTTATTGCGTTCTATTAATTCAGTTCACATTTAAGCAAAAAAAAAAAAGAAGAAAAAAGGGAAGTTTCTTTAAATTAGGGGGAAGAACTTTTGTCAAAAAAAATGGATTTTCTATCCAAAAAGACGAATGAATAACAAAACAATTAAATTTTCTTCCAAAAAATATTTCTTCAACAAAATAGTAAAATTTTCAATAAAATAATTAAATTTTCAACTAAATAATAAAACTGGTATACGAAAAAAAAGACTTTTCTACCAAAAGATGAATTTTCAATCAAAATGGACCAATTTACTATCCACAAAGAAGAATTTGCAACAAAACAGTGGAATTTTCGACGAAAAAAACATGACTTTTTAACAAAATCGTTGAATTTTCAACCAACAAAGATTAATTTTCTACCAAACGGTTAAATTTACTGCAACAAAAAATTAATTGTTAACCAAAGAGTTGCATTTTCAACCAAAAAAGATTAACTTTCTACCAAAAGAGATAAATTTTTAACAAAAATGTTGAGTGTTCAAGGTAAAAAGTGGTATGTTTAAAAAAAAATTTCTTTGCAATCCCAAAAAGATCAATTTTCAAGAAAATTTAATTTTAAACCAAGGTAGAATTATTTTTTTCCAAGGTAGAAATTATCAACCAAATAGGCGAATTTTCAACGAAAAAAAAAAACATTTCAACCAAACAGTTGCATTTAGAAACAAACAGTCGAATTTCCAAGATTAAAAGATTAATTTTTCAGACAACAGTTTCATTTTCTACAATAAAGTTAATTTTCAACCTAGAAAGATGACTTTTCTACAAAAAGATGGATTTTCTATCCAAAAAGCCAAATGTTCAACAAAATAGTTGAATTTTCAATAAAATAGTGGAATTTTCAATAAAATAATTAAATTTTCAACCAAATAATTAAATTTTTACCCCAAACAGATGAATTCTGAACGAAAATAATAAAAGTAGACTTTTCAACCAAGAATATTTGGATTTTCTTGTTGCGTTCTATTAGTTCAGTTCGCATTTAAGCAAAAAAAAAAACAAGAAAAAAGGGAAGTTTCTTGAAATTAGGGGGGAGAAGAACTTTTGTCAAAAAAATTGATTTTCTATCCGAAAAGACGAATATTCAACAAAACAGTTAAATTTTCTTCCAAAAAATATTTCTTCAACAAAATAGTTGAATTTTCAATCAAATAATTAAATTTCCAACCAAATAATCAAATTTTTACCCAAAAAGAATAAATTCCGAAAGAAAATTATAAGCGTTCGCATTTAAATAGGGGAAAGAGTGTAAAATCTGATATTGAATAGCATTTTCGTATCATAGATTACCATACAGTGGATTTCAAATACACACCTTTGGGTTGTTTCAGCTTCAGCAGCACGTTCGGTTCGATCCTGCTCTTCAAAGCAGACCAATCGACGTTCCAATTCGTGTTTTTCCCTCAACAATATTGTTCGCTCCTCGTGCTCATTCTCCAGCTGAGTCTCTAGCGATTTGACTTTCTTGTGAGCATTTCCTCTGACGTCTTCGAGTTCTTCGTCCCTCTGCTGCATTTCTTTCCGCATTTCCTTTCGCTGCTGCTCAATACTCATCTCAAGTCTGAGTTTGGCCTGTTCCAGCAATTGCACCTGCCCTGCCAAATCATCCAATTCCTCTTCCTGGTCCTTGCACTTCTTCTCCAACTCGTGTTTCGCCTTCTTCAACTGAGCAACTTCCTCTTCAGTTTTACCACCAAACGTCAACTCCTCTAATTCTTGAGTCAACGTGCGAAGTCTCTCTTCCTTCAACTCGATCTCCAACCGAGCATCCTAAACATATTACAATTAGAACATCAAATACTTGAAATTTAAGAATTTTAAATTAGATTAAAATCAAATTCAAAATCCTATTTAAAGTTTAATACTCAAGTTAATGTATAGAATTCCTGAAAATAAAACAAGAATCCAACGATCAAATTTGGACAACCATCACAAAGTGCTCCTATTGCAATTCCTAAAAACAAAAAAATTTGTTTCTTTGGAAAAAAATAAAAAAGAGGAAAGAAAAATCAGAAGGCAACATACAGTGGATAACCAATAATTAAAAAGACTACTGTGTCTTAAATAATTAATTCAATGTAATTAGTAGTTGAAGGGCGGCAGTACAACAATAGATAACCAACAAACTCGGAATTTTTCAGAAGTGTAAAAAAATTCTGTGAAATCGAAATTACCACTTAAAGATAAGACGAGAATCCACTTCCGAGATGACGTGTTGCTGATTCAAGCAAAAAAAAATGTAATCAGAAAATGCTATCCAGTTTCGAGGAAATTGATGTATCAGTTCACAATCTCAAAGCAACACAGACACAAATTGGAATGTTGGCTGCCAATTGTGATAAAAAATGTAAAATCGTCAGTTTCAGTAGAAACGTAATCGTTATGTGACGATATCGCACTATGACTTACGATTTTTCGCTAAAAGGCGTAAAAAAAATTTTTTTTCAATAAACAATAATAATTTTTAAAAACATCGATTCTGAAGGGAAGAAAACAAATTATTACCACGCTCTAATCCTAAGATACAATTTTAACTAAAATTAAATTAAATTTTGTATTAGTATATTAAAAAATGAGAATTTGAACAAATCCTTTTAACAACAACGTGTATGTGATTTTTTAAAGAATTTCGTATGCAATAAATCCATTTTCGGAAAATGTTGGTTATCTAGTTCTGTACTGCCACCCTTCAGTTAAGATACTATACGTGCTGATAAAATAAAATAAATTATTTTTATTTTATTTTTGCTTTTAATAATTATCCACTGTAGGTTGAATTATTGACTGTAGAGAGGTTTCCCCTACATCAAGAAATGGATTTACTAATTTCAGGGTTGCTACAAAATCCCAATTTCGAAATTCCCTGACTTTCCGCGACCAATTTTTCATTTTCCCTGACCGTGCTAAAGTTATAGGGGATATCCAAACATTATGTAAGACATATTATCAAATATATGAATTTTCAAGCAAATAATTGAATTTTCAACTAGAAACGATCTATTTTGAACCGAACATGGGAAAATTAAACATTCACTTACAGCAATTAATTTTCAACAATCAAAAAAAGGAATTTAAGAAAAAAGTTAAATTTCCAACCAAAGTGATGAAGCTTCGGAACAAAAAATTAGTTCTAAACAAAAGGTGTAATAGTTGATATTTAGACCACAAAGATTTTAATTTTCAATCAAAAACAGTTGAATTGAATAAGAAAATACGAATTTTAAACGAATTAGTTGAATCCTCAACCAAAACAGACTAATTTTCAAACTAAAAAAAAAAGTTAACAGAAGAGGTGAATTTTTAACCAAGAAAAAAGTTTTATCATTTAATGAAGAAAAAAAAATCTCATCCAAAATGTTGAATTTTTAAGCCAAAAAGACAAATTTCCTGCAAGATTTGAGTTTTCAACCAGAAAATCTGAATTTTTAAGACAAAAATTGAATTTTCTACTAAAATAATTGAATTTTCAACTCAAAAAAGAGGACTTTAAAAAAAAATTAATTTTCAACTGAAAAAGATAAAATTTTAATCAAAAACTGAACAGTTACATTTTGAGATTAAAAAATTAATTTTAAACTTAATAAAACAAATTTACAACCGAATAGTTACATTTGCAACCACAGAAGAAATTTTTTAACTAAAACGATGAATCTTCAACTAAAAAATGAATTTTTAACCAAATAGTTAAATGTTTAACCAAATGAATGAACTGATAAATAAAATGATTAATCTTCAACTAAAAAAATGAAGCTCAATTTTTCGTTAGAAAAATAAATTTTCAAACAAAAACATGAATTTTGAACCATAGAAATGAATTTTTAGCCAAAAATAGAATAAATTTCCAGTAAAAAAAATTAATTTTTAACCAAATAAAATCAATTTTTAACGAAATAATTAAATATCCAACAAAACAGATGAATTTCCAACCAAGAAGATTAAATTTCTAACAAACGAAATTAATTTGCCATACAAAAATGAATAGTTTTATTTCCAGTTAAAGAAATTAATTTTTAACCAAAATAATTAATCGTCAAGAAAAAAATGATTTTTTAACCGAAATAATTAAATTTTGAAACCAAACCAGACAAATTTTTAACAAAATCAATGAATTTTTAGATAAAAAAGATAAATTTTCCTGCAAAAATGGAATACTTACATTTTCAGTTTTAAAAAGGAACTGTTCATTAAAAAAAAAAAATTTAACCGAATATATGGTTACATTTTTAACCAAACAAATGAATTTTTAATTAAAATGATGAATCTACAACCAAAAAGAAATGAATTTTCAACCAAAGAAATGAACTTTTAAACAAAGATGAAAAAGTTAAATTTACAGTTTGAAAAATAAATTTTCAACGAAAAAAAACGAATTTTCATCTAAAGAAATAAATTTTAAAACAAAAGTGAAATAGTTAAATTTTCAGTGAAAAAAATTAATTTTCAGCCAAATAGTTAAATGTCCAAAGAGAAAGGTGGATTTTCAACCCAGAAAATTCAATTTGTAACAAGGAAATAATAATTTTCTACAAAAAATTGAATCGTGAAATTTCCAGTTAAAGAAATTCTTTTTAAACTGGAGTAATGAATCTTCAACCAAAAAAATTAATTTTTAACCGAAATAATTGAATTTTCAATCCAAGAAAAACGAGTTTTCAGCGAAGTAAATTAATTTTCAACTAAAAAAGATAAATTTTCAAGCAATAATGGAATACTTAGATTTTCAGTTGAAAAATAATTTTCAACTGGAAAAGACAAATTTTCAACCGAGTGGTTAAATTTTTAACCAATCAAATGAATTTTTAACTGAAATCATGAATCTTCAACCAAAAAAATTAATTTTTAACCAAATAGTTGAATTTTCAACCCAACAGATGAATTTTTTTTAACAAAAAAAGACCAATTTTCAACAAAATATATGAATTTTCAACTAAAAAAGATAAATTTTCAACCAAAAATAGAAAAGGTAATTTTCATTTAGAATAGTTAAATTCTCATTCAGAAAAATAATTTTTCAACCGAAAAAAGAAGTTTTCAGCTCATGAAATGAACTTTTAACAAAAAATGGAATCTTTAAATTTTCATTTTAAAAAATAAATTCTCTAACAAAAAAAAAACGAATTTTTAACCAAAAATGTTAATAACATAATTTTAATAGAACTCAATAGAATTTGAATAAATAACTTAATTTTTCAGTAAAAAAATTAATTTTCAACCAAATAAAATAAATGTTTAACGAAACAGTTGAATTTTCAACCAAACAGGTGAATTTTCAACAAAGAAGATTAAAGTATCAAAAAAGATAAATTTCCCACAAAAAATTGAATAGTTAAATTTTCCGTTAAAGAAATTAATTTTCAACAAAATACATGACTTTTCAAATAAAAAAGATCAATTTTCGACAAAAAATGAAATAGATCAATTTTCAGTTAGAAACATTAATTTTCAATATTAAACAAACTAATTTCCAACCATAGAAATTTATGTTTAATAAATTTACTTAAAAAAAAAAATTTAATAAAATAGATGAATTTTCAATCCAAAAAGGCGAATTTTCAACAAAACAGTTAAATTTTTAACAAAACAAATTAGGTTTCAACAAAATACATGAATTTTCAACTAAAAAATATACATTTTTCACCAAAAATAGGAAAGTTAAATTTTCATTTAGAATAGGTAAATTTTCAACCGAAAAAAAGGAGTTTTCAGCTCATGAAATTAACTTTTAACAAAAAATGGAATATTTAAATTTTCATTTTGAAAAATAAATTTTCGAACAAAAAAAAACGAATTTTTAACCAAAAATTTTAATATAACTCAATAGAATTTGAATGAATAAGCTGATTTTTCAGTAAAAAAAGTTATTGCAACAAAACAAAATAAATTTTCAACGAAATAGTTGAATTTTCAACAAAGAAGATTAAATTTGTATCAAAAAAGATCAATTTTCCACCAAAAATTGAAGAGTTTAATTTTCCGTTGAAGAAATTAATTTTTAATAAAATACATGACTTTTCAAATAAAAAAGATCAATATTCAACAAAAAATAGAAAAGTTTGATTTGCAACCAAAAGAGACGAATTTTCAACCAACAAGATTAAATTCATATCTAAAAAGATTAATTTTCGACAAAAAATGAAATAGATCAATTTTCAGTTAGAAACATTAATTTCCAATAAAAAAACAAACTAATTTCCAACCATAGAAATTAATTTTTATCCGAAAAGATCAAAAATATTACCACGAAGATTTTAATTTTAAACCAAAGCAGATTAATTTTCAGCCAAACAGTTGTGACTTTTAATAAAAGAAGATGCAATTTCTACCAAAATAGATGAATTTTCAATCCAAAAAGAAGAATTTTCAACAAAACAGTTACATTTTCAATCAAAAAAATGAGGTTTTAACAAAGTTGTTGAATTGTCAACAAAATAATAAAATTAACTTCAACTTCAGTTTATCGTAAATTCCCTAAGGTTTTTCCTGACATTCCCTAACCAGTTTTAAACTCCCTTCTCCTAAATGACTTTCCGTGACTTTCTGACATTCCCTGACCTGTAGCAACCCTGTAATGTGTTTAAACTTACACTCAAATTCTGTTCAACAGTGAATTTCTCAGCGATCGCAATTTCCTTTTCCCTTGCGAGTCTTTCTCGTTGAGCCTTCTCCTGTCTGAGATCGTCCATCAGATTCTGAGTCTCGGAGTCAAACCTAAATCAAAATTTGGACCAAGTTAGATTCTATTTTGAAGAGCTACCTCTACAAAATCAATAGCCGGCAACAAGTTGTAGGATATTAAGGTGCTTCAAACGAGTCGGTTTTTAGAATAATACAAAATACGGCTACGAGGATGAATTGTTTGATGTGATATTTTTACCACATAATCTAAAGGCTTTTACATGTGCGTGACCAGAGCCCATTTTTCGAAAAATGGTCTTGTTTTTTTTTGTGACTTGAAAATATGCGGTGCCCTTATTGAAATGGGGAGCGCCTGTTTTAGGTTCACTATGGGTACACTCCCGCTGGCGCGTTGCCCGTTGCCAGGCGTCGAAAATTTAACATATTTTCAATTATCAACAAAAAACAACAACAGGAGCAATTCAAGTTAAATTCCAAAGAGTTCAAATGAATCGGAAAAATTTTATTAATTAAAAAAATTCCATTGGTTTCCCTTAAATTGGAATGAATTTAGAAGAATTTAAGGTAAAAGAGAAGAATTCGATAAAATTCATCAAAATTCACGGTGAGGTTAAACGAATTTAGGACCAATTAAATAAAAACTTTTGAAAATTCGAAAAAATCAATTGAATTAAATAGAATTGAGGAATTTAGAAGAATTCAAGTAAATTAAAAAATTCAAGACAATTCCAAAGACTTTAAATAAATGAAAGGTGAATTTAAAAAAATTCAAATCTCTTCAAGTTTTTGAAACCCTACTAATTTCTAACCAAAGAAGTGACTGATGACTACAAAACAATTCAACTTAAAAGTCAAATGAATTGTAAAAAAATTGAAAAAATGCCACTGATTACAATAAAATTTAGAGAAATTTAAGGGAAATAAGAAGAGTTCGACGAACTTCATAAAAAATCAAGCTTAATTTAAAAAAAAAATCAAGTGAATTAAAAACAATTTAAAAATATGAAAAAATTCATTGAACTGAATAAGTTTGAAATGAGCTTAGAGAAATTAAAAAGAATTGAAAAGAATTTGATGAAATGCCTAAGAATTTAAGGTGAATGTTAAAGACTTCAAGATGAATAACACAAATTTTTTTGACAAATTCACTGAATTGAGTAAAATTGTGTCAATTTAGAAGAATTTAAGGTAAAAGAGAAGAATTCGATGAAATTCGTCAAAATTCACGGTGAGGTTAAAAGAATTTAGGACCAATTAAATAAAAAAATTGAAAATTCGAAAAAATCACTTAAATTAAATAGAATTGAGGAATTTAGAAGAATTCAAGTAAATTAAAAAATTCAAGAAAATTCCAAAGAATTGAAATAAATTAAAGGTGAATTCCAAAAAAAATTCAAATCTCTTCAAATCTTTGAAACCCTATTAATTTCTAACCAAAGAAGTGACTGAAGACTACAAGACAATTCAAGTTAAAAGTCAAATGAATTGTAAAAAAATTGAAAAAATGCCATTGATTACAATAAAATTTAGAGAAATTTAAGGGAAATAAGAAGAGTTCGACGAAATTCATAAAAAATCAAGCTTAATTTATAAAACAATCAAGTGAATTAAAAAAAATTAAAAAATATGAAAAAATTCATTGAAATGAATAAGTTTTAAATGAGCTTAGAAAAATTAAAGAGAATTTAAAAGAATTTGATGAAATGCCTGAGAATTTAAGGTGAATTTTAAAAATTTCAAGATGAATAAAACATAATTTTTTGAAAAATTCAACGAATTGAGTAAAATTGTGTGAATTTAGAAGAATTCAAAAGGATTTTTAAACAATCAGTATAAATTAATAAGGATTCAGGCCGAATTCCAAATTAATTGCAAAACATATTTGAAAATCTCTTGAAAATCTCTTAAAATCATTGAAACCCTACGAAATCCCTCACTTCTTGTGAATAAATTCTTTGAAATTCATTAAAATATCATAAAGTCCCGTGAAGTTTAATTAAATTGAATATTTCCAGAAAGCCTGGAAAATTGATTAAAATATCTTGACAGCTCTTAAAACCCCATCAAACCATTGAAATCCTCGGAAATCTTATAAAATCCTTTGGAATATTTTAAAATATCATATAACCTTACAGGTCCTGTAAAATCCTTCCATATCTTCCGAAATTCTTTAAAACTGCATGAAAATTTTGGTAAATCCCTCAAAATTATTAAAACCCTCGGAAATCGCTTGAAATTGTTTACATCTCTTTAAAATGCCTTGGAATCTTTTAAAACACCTCAAATATTTTAAATTCTCTGAAATCCCTTTAAACTATTGAAATAAATAAAAAAAGTTCTGGGAATCTTTTAAAATTTCCTCAAATATTTCAAATCCTTTAGAATTTTTAAAAAAATTTTAACGATCTTGAAAATCCATATATAATATGCCATTAAAATATTTCAAATCCTTCAATCATTTTATCAATTGATCCTCAGGATCTATTCAATAAAAACTTTTGAAAATTCAAAAAAAAATCCATTGAATTAAGTAGAATTGAGTAAATTTAGGAGAATTCAAGAGAATCCATAAAAATTAAGAAAATTTCAAAGAATTTAAGATAAATTAATAAGAATTCAGGGTGAATTCCAAATCTGTTCAAATCTTTAAAACCCTACGAAATACCTCACTTCTCGTGAATAAATTCTTTAGGATACACTAAAATATTATAAAATCCCCTAAAATCATTGAAATCCTCGGAAATCTAATAAAATAACATGAAATCTTTTAAAATATCTTAAAACCTTATAAGTCCTGTAAAAACGTTCCTATCTTCTGAAATTCTAGAAAATTCTTTATCCTAAAATATTTCAAACGCTTTGAAATCTCTTCAAATTAATGAAATTAATGAAAAATTTCCTAAAATATTTCAAATTAAAAGCTCTTGAAAAAGCCTTACAAGTTTTAAAAGTACACTAAAATCTTTAAATTCCCTTCAAATTATTGAAATCTATTAACAATTTCTCGGAATCTTTAAAAATACCCTGAAATATTTCAAAAGAATTCAACACAATTCAGAAATAGGTATAGACCTGAATTGAATAGTGATTAACCCATAAGTTAATTTATTGAAAGAAAAGTGTCTAATGTGATCTTTTCATTTTAAAAGAGACTAAAAAGTGATTTGAGAAAAAAAAGTAACTAATAGTGACTGGGTGTGGCAGCCCTGATTAATTTGTACAGTTATTTTTTACAGAAATTCCCTGATTTTTGCTATTTTTTCCAAATGCCTGTCTCTTGGAAGCTTTGACCTTATTATACATTTTTTTGAAGATCAAATCTTGAAAATAGGGTAATTTAGGGACCTCAACAGAATCAGGGTGACGATTCGGCGGACGATTTCAAATTCCCGGTCATTTCCCGGTTTTCCCCGGTCAAGTTTTTCAATTTTCCCGGTCAACTCAAAGTAACATATTTATATTTGCCGCAAAACGCAAACATTTATTTTAATTCATGACGTTCGTTCTAAACATCTTTTAACACAACAGAGCAAAACGTTGCAAAATAAATGAATTTTGAAAAAAAATACTTAAATTTTCTACTAAAAAATATCAATTTTTTACAAAAAAATGGAATAGTTAAACTTTCAGTTGAAAAAATTAATTTTCAACAAAAAAAAAAACGGATTTTCAACAAAATAGTTCAATTTTCGACCAAAGTGATGAATTTTCATATCAAATTATGAATCTTTATCTGGAATAGTTAAATTTTAAACCAAAAAGATAAATTTGCTACTAAAATGATGAATATTTAACTGGAACACTCGAATTTTCAACCAAAAAGACGAATTTTTAAAGAAGATTACATTTTGAATAAAAAGATTAAGTTTTTACCCAAAAATACAATTTCTCAACCAAATACATTAACTTTTAAAGAAAAGTTTGAAGTTTTAATAAAAGAAGACAAATTTTCAACCAAATAGTTAAATTTTGAACTGAAAAAATAATAATTTTCAATCGAAAATGGAATAGTAACATTTTTAGTTTAAAAAATTATTTGTAAACCAAACATAAGAGTTTTCAACTAAAACAATGAATCTTTAACTGAAATAGTTCAATTTTCAAGCCAAAAAATTAATTTTTACTAAAAAAAGATAAATTGTCAACCAAAACTTTAATAATTAAATTTCAAGTTGAAAAAATTAATGTTTAACCAAATAGATGAATTTTCAACAGCTATGGAATTTTCAATTGGAATAAGTTAAATTTTCAGTTAAAAAAATTAGTTTCAACAAAAAAAACTAACTTTTAACAACAACAAAAACTAAATTTCAAAATAATAGTTATATTTTCAAACAAAGTGATGAATTTTCAAATAAAACTGTAAATATTTAACTGCAATAGTTGAATTTCAAACCAGAAAGATGAATTTTTAACTGAAATGATGAATCATTAACTAGAATAATTGAATTTTTGACCAAAAAGATTACTTTTCAACCAAGAAGATTAATTTGTAACCAAAAAAGACGAATTTTCAACTAACAAAGATAATTTTTCAACCAAAAATTGAATAATCAAATTTTTAGTCAAAAATGAATGTTCAACCAAAGACATGAATTTTGAACTAAAATTATGAAATATTCAACTGAATTAATAGTTACATTTTCAGTTGAAAAAAAAACATAATTTTCAACCAAAAAGCATCCAAAGAAAAAACAAATTTTCAATCAAACAGCTCATTTTTCAACCAAAGAAATGAATTTTTAATTAAAACGATGGATTTTCAACTAAAAAAAAAATTAATTTTTAACAAAAGAGCTTAACTTTCAACCAAATAATTTTATTTCAAACCTAAAAGATGAATTTTCAACTAAAATAATAAATATTTGACTGGAATACTTGAATTTTTAACCGAAAAGAAGGATTTTTAAACAAGAAGATTAACTTTCAATGAAAAATAAGATAATTTTTTACCAACAAAAAAATCGATTTTTTAACAAAATACATGAATTTTCATCGAAATACTTAAATTTTCAATTAAAAAGACAAATTTTTATCCAAACTGTGGAATTCCGAACTTGAAAATTTTAATTTTCAACTCAGAATGGAACAGTTAAATTTTCGTTTAAAGAAATTAATTTTCAACCAAACTGGTGAATTTTCAAATAAAATGATGAATCTTCAACTGAAATGATGAATCTTTAACTGGAATAGTTTAATTTTATGCCAAAAAGATGAATTGTCAACCATAAATTTTAATTGTCTACAAAAATAGATGAATTTTCCACAAAGTACATACATTTTCAAACAAATAGTTTAATTATTAAATGAAAAATATCAATTTTCAACCAAATAGTTGAATTTTCATCAAAAAAAGATAAATTAATTTTTAACAAAAGTTTAACTTTTAACCCAGTAGTTGAATTTCTAACTAAAAAACGATGAATTCGCAACGAACAATGTAAAAAAAAAAATTTCTATTATAATTCAGAAATATTTCTTCTTTGAAATTCTACTTCTCCTCTGAAAACTGCTTGAAGTACTTTTATTACCTAAAATTTATAAGAGGGAACTTTCAAATTGTGACGAATTCTGACTTGAAAGAGGGATTTTTAAAAATTCCTTTTTTCTCAATCCGAATTATAATTCCTTTAAAAAATTCCCATTCCATGTAAAACATTCCCTGTTCCAAGTGAAATTATATTTCTTGAATTTTGCTATGATCAGAAGTAACTTCCCGGTTTTTAAATTAAATTCCCGGTCATTTCCCGGTCAATTCCCGGTCAATAAAATTCCCGGTCATTTCCCGGCCTTTCCCGGTTTCCCGGTCAAGTCGCCACCCTGAGAATATAGGGTACAATAGGGGATATAGAGACTGGTATGTGAGGCTTTAGATTATGTAGTAAAAATATTGCAAGAAACAATTCACCCTTGTAGCCGTATGCTGTATTATTCTAAAAACCGACTCGTTTGAAGCACCTTAAGTTTATTCCACGTTGGCACGGACGCGTAGTTTGCGGTTTTGGCAAAAAGCCAAACACTTGTTGAAGCTTAATGAAATGAGAATAGTAGCAAATGTAGCGGGCAGCATCGACATTTTCGAAAGCAAGGGGCTAGATGAGGTCGATTCGTCTAATAGCTAACTACCTAGAGAATTGATTAAATTAAGACTTGGTGAAAATCTTACTTGCGCTGCTTCTTCTCGAGAAGATTATTTCTCGCAGTTTGTTCTTCCAGGAGAAGCCTGAGGTCGTGCATCTCACCATTCAATTTTTGAACCCGGCGTTTCCACTGACCGACGACTTGACGTTGCTCTTCTACTTCCTCGTAGGCATCAGCCAACTGAAATCAGAATCATCAAACTCTTTTAACTGTATCAATTAACCACACCCGTATAGAGGCTTAAACCGTTATTCCAGTAACTACTTATTCCAGGGATTTTTATAAGGGCTAATTGTATCCGAAATGTTCAACTGTGAATGAGGGGTCAATTACTCCTTCAATCTGCTGTACACTCTCTGCGATCTTAATTAATCTCATGCATTCCCATGCACTCCTTTACAATTCTTATCATTTCCTTTTCACTTTTTTGCGATTCTTGAAAAATTATTATGGAAAAGCATTATAAGGAAATCATTATAGAAATTAGAAATGTTCAAATATTGAAAGAGTTGATGTAAAAAATCGAGAAAGTAGAAAACCTATGATTTTTTTTTATTTAACGTAGGATTTCGACAAATTTTAAGGAATTGAGATGGATTTTCAGCGATTTCGTCAAATTCCGTACAAATTTCACGACATTTTAAAGATTTCCAGACATATCAGGAGGTTTTTACGGAATTCCACTGCTTTTAAGAGGCTTTTAAAAGGATTTTAAGGGGTTTCCAAATATTTCATCTAATTGAAAAAGATTTCATCGGTTTTCAAGAGATTTAAAAAGATTTCCGTGAATTTCAAGGAATTTCGAAATATTTCGAGGGAGTTTAGAGGATTTCAAAGATTTTTGAACATTTCAAGATATTTCTATTGAACTTTGGAGAATAAACTTAATTAGATCAAATTTGAAGGAATTTCTAGCGATTTCAAAGATTTCAAGGGATTTTATGGAACTTCAAGTAATTTCTTCACAAGATTAAGGGATTTCAAGATTTATAGGGATTTAAACGTTTTTTTTTTGTTAGAAAATTTTAATAAATAATTTTAATTTAGTTGGAATTCTAGAGATATTCCATGGATTTTAAACGATTTCGTCAGATTTCATAACAATTTCAGGGTATTTGAAAGATTTTCAAACATATCAGGAGGTTTTAAGGTTTCCAAAGGATTTTAACAGTTCAATCTTGAATGCAAAAGATCAATGTTCCACCAAAAAAAGACAAATTTTCCAATTATTCCACCCTGGTCGACAACACGAACACATATACTAAGAATACATGATTTTTCAACTAAAAAAGATAATTTTTTAACTAAAAATAGAATAGTTAAATTTTCAGTTATAAAAGTAAATTTTCAAAAAAAAAGAATGAATTTTCAACCGAAGAAATGAATTTTTAACCAAAATAAATAAAATTTCAACCCAAACCCGACAGGTTTTCAAGAAAATAAATGAATTTTCAACTAAAAAAGATAACTTTTCAACCAAAAATAGAGTAGTTAAATTTTCAGCTAGAAAAGTAAATTTTCAAAAAAAAAAGAATGAATTTTCAACCGAAGAAATGAATTTTTAACCAAAATAAATAAAATTTCAACCCAAACCCGACAGGTTTTCAAGAAAATAAATGAATTTTCAACTAAAAAAGATAATTTTTAAAACAAAAATGGAATAATTACATCTGCAGATTAAGCAATTATTTTTTAACTTACAAAACAAAGAATTTTCAAAATTTTAATGAATATGCTTAATTTAGTTTGAATGTCAGAGAATTGCCATGGATTTTAAGCGATCAAATTTTATAACAATTTCAGCTTATTTTAATGATTTCCAAACATATCATGCTTTTCCAAGAATGGATGCTTTTCCAAGAATAGAAAAGTTAAACTTAGAGGAAAAACATAATTTTCAATAACAAAAAAATGAATTTTCATCAAAATAGTCCAATTTTCAACCAAAAAGATGAATTTTCAACTAAAATGATGAATCTTCCAACCAAAAAGACAAATATTTAAAGAATAATTATTTTTCAGCTAAAAAAATACAGAAGTTCATACAAATTGTTGAATTTTCAAGCCAAAAGTCGAATTTTTTTAAAAACAGTTCAAGTTTCAATCAAAAAAGAATAATTCTCAAAGAGAAATGAAATAATTGATATACCAAACAAAAAAGATTTTAAATTACAAACAGTTGAATTCAACCAAGAAAGCTAAATTTTCAACCAAGAAAGATTAATTTTCTACCAAAAGAGATGGTTATTTCAAAAGAGTTAAATTTTTAAGTTAAAAAATTGAATGTATTTCAAAAACCTTTGACTTTTAATCTCGTAGATTATTTTTCTACTAAAAACACGAAGTTCCGACAAAATACATGCATTCTCAACCAAATAGTTGAATTTTCTACTCAATTAATTTTCAAACAGAAAAAAGAATAATTTTCAATAAAATAGATAAATTTTTAATAAAAAATAATAATTTGGAAACAAGAATAATAATTTTTCGATCAAAAAAGACAAATTTTTAACAAAATACATGAATTTCCAACCAAATAGTTGAATTTTCAACCAGAAAGATGAATTTTCAATCAAGAAGATTAATTTTCTAACGAAAAGACGAATTTTCAACCAAATAGTTAAAGTTTCTATTAAAAAAGATAAACTTTTAATTATAAATGGCATAGTTAAATTTTCAGTTAAAAAATTAATTCTTAACAGAAAAAAAAGCGAATTGTCAACAAAATACCATTTTTACCAGAAAAGAGATTAATTTTCAACAAAAAAGGTTATTTTTTAATAAGGAAGCTAATTTTTCAACTAAATAGTTGTAGGTTCAACCAAAACAATTAATTTCCTATAAAAATAGAGGAATTTAAAAAAAAAATTTGAAATTTCAAGCTAAAAAGTCGAATGCTTCAGAAAAAATGTGACTTTTAATCCCGAAAAGACAAATTTTCAACAAAAAAGTTGATTTTAAACCAAAAAGATTACTTTTATACCAAAAAAGATAAATTTTCAATCCAAAAAGAAGAATGTTCAACAAAAAGATTGAATTTTCGACCAAGAAATATAACTTCAACCAAATAGTTGAATTTTCAATAAAATAATTAAATTTTCAACTAAATAATAAAACTTTTAAACAAAAAAGATGAATTCTGAACCAAAAAATTAATAGTAGACTTTTCAACCAAAAAGAATTAACTTTCAACCTAACAAATGACTTTTCTACCAAAAGATGAATTTTCAATCCAAATGGACGAATTTAATATCCACAAAGAAAATTTTTCAGAAAAACAGTTGAATTTTCGACAAAAAAAACGTGACTTTTTAACAAAATTGTTGAATTTTCAACCAAAAAAGATGAATTCTCAAGCTAATAGTTAAATTTTCAACAACAAACAATTAATTATCAACCAAACAGTTGCATTTTTAACAACAAAATTAATTTTCTATCAAGAGATAAAGTTTTGACAAAACTGTTGAGTTTTCAAGCTAAAAAGTGAAATGTTTTAATAAAAAATTTGATTTTTAATCCCAAAAAGATCAATCTTTAAGAAAATTTAATTTTAAAGCAAGGTAGAGGGATCATCAACCAAATAGGTGAATATTCAACGAAAAAAAATTAATTTTCAACCAAACAGTTGCATTTAGAAACAAACAATCGACTTTCGAAGCTAGAAAGATTAATTTTTGAGAAAACAGTTTCATTTTCTAAAGAAAATTAATTTTCAACCTCGAAAGATCACTTTCCTACCAAAAAATATGAATTTTCTATCCAAAAAAGAAGCATCTTCAACAACATTTTAGAATTTTCAATAAAATAATTAAATTTTCGAGCAAATAATAAAATTTTAACCCCAAAAAGATGAATTCTGAACGAAAATTACAATAGTAGACTTTTCAACCAAAAAGGTTTTACTTTCAACCAAAACTATTTGGATTTTCTTATTGCGTTCCATAATTCAGTTCGCATTTGAGCATTAAAAAAAAACAAGAATAAGAAGAAGTTACTTGAAAATAGGGGGAAGAAGAGAAATTCTTCAAGAAAGGGGAAAAGACAGAATAGGAAAAAGAGTGTAAAGTCTGATATTGAATATCATTTTCGTACCATAGATTACTATAGATTTCATACATAGAATAATTCCATTTTTTCAGATAAAATCTCAAATAAGATGGATATAAGTGATTAATGTGGTCTTTTTCTTCAAAAAAATGACTATAGTGACTTTTTATTTTTAAAAAGTCACTAAAAAGTGACTAAGAGTGATTTAATTGACTATGGCAGCTCTGATCATAGAAACTGGTCTAAAACTGTTTTGCCATTGGTAAAAATGGAATATTGTATTTACC
Source organism: Andricus curvator (assembly GCA_932195095.1). NCBI lineage: Eukaryota > Metazoa > Arthropoda > Insecta > Hymenoptera > Cynipidae > Andricus > Andricus curvator. The sequence continues at coordinate 118,274 of CAKNYM010050329.1, forward strand.
TTCTTCTCCAATTGTTTCTTGAGGCCAACCAATTGCTCCAGGTCATCTTCGTGTTGCTGGGCCATTTTTCTTTTGAAGAATTCCAACTCTCGCATGACATGTTCGTATCTCTGTTTGTAAACACCACCATCTTCTCCATCTTCACCATCAGAAGCGATTCCATTCAGATCAGCTGCTCGGGCATAAAGAAGTTCCATTTCCAGTCGTTCGGTTGCTTGTTGAAGATTTTTATTCGTCTCGTTGACATCTTGGAGTTCTTGTTCCAGGCGAAGACGTTCTGATGTTTCTGCATCTATTCTTTCTGCAGCTAGGGTTGACGTGGAATGCTCTTCTGCAAAATCTGCTGTCATTTCACTCAGCTGAAACAGAAAAGGATGAATTTGTTTAGCTTCCACTCAAAATTTAAACTAGATCTGACAATTTCTACTTGAATAATTTAAGTAAAACAATCCCAAAACATTATTTATTCGTTCTAACAAAATATCTTTTCATCAACGAGTTCTGACCTCTCCATTATATTCCGAAAGCGTATCTTCAGAAAGTCTGGAAGCTGGCCTTGAGGTCCTTCCGACACTACTGGACCTACTGTAGTACTGAAATCCTTTAATCATAATATTCGTAGCACTCTTACTCTTCATCAGATCCTTGTTTTGAGAATCAATCATTTCATTAGATTCATTTCTGTGACCAATCCTCTTCCACTCATCCATAATATGATCCGTTTTCTGCAGAAACTGAGAAATCCTCGAAGTTAAAAAATTGGAAGCAGTCTCAGCTTCAAGATGAGATGCAGTCGGTTTGAAAGAGTGTCTAACTTTCTGGTTTTGTATACCCAACACAAAATTCAAACTCGCATCAAAAACCACCGGAGCTTGTTCTTTACTCGAAAGTTCCTCCAGGTCGAGTCCAGAGGAATGACTCTCCTGAGGAAAAATTCTTCTCGGGGTCGGAGACTTCATAAAAGTTGATCCTGTTGAACCTAAGGACGAAGAGGATCTGGGTGATCTTGTCAGAGACGAATTCGATCCATGGAAAGTTCTTGTACTTGATGCAAAACTTCTGCAACTTAAACTCGGTGAAGGACTCCTGCTCATTATTCTTGTTGCAGAGTTTGGTTTTATGATTGCAATTTTGCTCAGAGGTTTCGTTTGGAAATGACTAGGAGGAAGAGGTGGTCTCCTGAAAAGACCATTAGAGATTGTTTCCAATCTTGGATTGATTGGTCTCTCATTTCTCTCATTCGTCGGGGTCTTCGAACCATCTCTTGAAACTGAAGATGGCATCCCTGCCATCATTGTTGTGGACGAAAGCGGCATTCTGAACAGGTGGTTTCAAACAAGTTGAAGTAATTTTCTTAAATCTGGCATTTTGTCTCCAGAAGGAGAATCTGATTGGATTTCTCTAGAGTAGACAACTGAAAGCACTTAACAGTAAATAAAGAAATCCTTTGCTCCATCGGTAGTTAGAATCGATCCCACCGCTGTCACCTTTACTATTTTTCGACCTCTATCAAATATAAAACTTGTAACACTTGGTATCCTTGATCTAATTTCTTATTTCTAGTTCGAGTTCGCGCAAAATTTAAACATAAATAATTTAAATGATTTCTAAAGGGGTTTTTGAGGTCGTTCGTTTTTGAGGCATTCCCGAGGGAAGCGTTACCGAGGGTTCATGACTGCCACTTCCCAATTGCGTAACCGATGACAACCGGATCGAGGAAGAATCAAAAAGCGACTGCTTCGTCGGCCACCCGGTTTGTCCGGAGGTGTGACGCTCGTGGAGGAGGTGGTCACCTCCGAGTTATTCTGAGAAGAAACGGACGGGTTTGGCCGGAGGCCAAGTCCTCTTCCCAATGGAAAAAGAAAATCAAGAAGGGAAGGAGGACATCGCCGACGACGTGCACTAGGGAGCAATACGATAATCACCGGCGATCACGATGAAAACAAAACATTCGAGATTCAATTTTTCAGATAAACCGGCTGCGTGCATTATAGTTGTTCTACCCTGGCGCCTCGTAAATTGGGATTTGATCGATATCTGTAAAAATATTTTCCATCACACTGAACCAGCGGATCGACTTCTCGATAAACAAATAAAAATCCTCGTTAGCGGAAGCAAATAAAAACATCCAAGTAGAGATATTCAATATGGAATTATCGTTTCCAGACTTCACAGACCAAAATGCTCTCAAAATAGGGAAAATAGGGTGATTTTTGCCGGAAATAGGGGAATAATAAGAGAATCCATTTTTTTTTAAATAAAATTAATCTAGGTATTATATTCCTAAGATTTCAGGGAAAATTTATTGCATTTTCAACAAAATAGTTCAATTGTTAACTCAAAAGGATGATTTTTCAACAAAATAAATTAATTTTCAACCAAATTGTTGAATTTTCAGCTAAAAAATATCAGTTTTCTAACAAAGGAATAATTAAATTTTTAGTTGAAAAGATTAATTTTCAACAGTGTAGTTCAATTTTCAAAAAAAAAAATGAATCTTCAACCAAAAAAATGAATTTTTGTCAAAGTAGTTCCACGTTCAACCAATTAGTTGAATTTTCACCCAAAAAAAGATGAATCCATAAGGAAAATGGTCAAAGTTCATATTTCAACCAACAATGATTTAAATCATTAAAAAGAACTGTTTAATTTAATCATACCGGACAAAGTTGTTAACAAAATATTTGGATCTTCAACCAAAATGTATTAATTATCAAATAACCAATTGCATTTTTAACAAAAAAAGATGAAATTTTTACTAATAGAGATGAATTTTCAAACCAAAAAGACGCATTTTCAGCAAAATAATTGCATTATCAACCAAGAAAGATTTTTCAGTCAAGGATAAAAAAATGTCAACCAAATTGTTGATTTTTCAACACAATAATTGCATTTTTAACAGACTAGATGAACTTTAAACAAAATAGATAAATTCACCAAAAAAGATGAAACATTAACTGAGATTAAATTCTACGAAAAAAAGAGGAATTTTTGACCAAATACTTGAATTTTTAACCGAAAAATAATCATTCTTAACCAAAAATGGAATAATTTAATTTTCAGTTAAAAATTAGTTTTCAACTGAAAAAAACGAATTTTTACGAAGTATATGAATTTTAACCAAAATAGTTGAATTTTCAACTAAAAAAGATCAACTTAGCGAAAGAAATGAATTTTCGACAAAGAAGTTCCACCAAGAAGTTTAATTTTCAACGAAAAAAAAACTATCAGAAAAGATTAATTTTCAACCAAATAGTTGAATTTTAACCACAGGAGATGAATTGGTAAAATTTTCAAAGAAAAAAGGCGAATTTTCTATAAAACAGATAAATTTTCCCAAAAAAGTTAATTTTCAGCAAAATAGTTACATTTTCACCAAAAAAGATGAAGCTTTAACTACAAAATACAATTTCTACAGAGTAATTTAACTTTCAACCGGGTAGTAGAATTTTAAACCAAAAATATGACTTTTTAACAAAATAGTTGAATTTTCAAAAAAAAAAAAAAAAAAAAAATGATTAAATTTTCAAACATAAAAGAAATGAATTTCGAACAAAAGGTATACCAGTAGACTTTTTAACTAAAAAGAATTAACTTTCAAGCAAAAAGATGACTCTTCTAGAAAAAGGTGAATTTTCAATCCAAAAGGACCAATTTTATATCCAAAAAGACGAATTTTTAACAAAACAGTTGAATTTTCGACTAAAAAAGATGAGTTTTTAACAAAATAGTTGAATTTTCAACAAAATAAATCAATTTTTCACCAAATAATATGAATTCGTAATCAAAATTATAATAGTATACTTTTCGATTCAAAGGAATTAATTTTTAAACAAAAAAGATGACTTTTCTACCAAAAGATTAATTTTGAACCTAAAAGGACGAATTTACTATCCAAAAAGACGAATTTTCAACAAAATAATATATAAGAAGAATAAAATTTTCTTTTTTTACGTCTGGGAAATTTATAATTTAGAAATTTAGGATAGAACCTAATAAAAAGGACATCTTCCAGACTGAAGATGTCGTTTTTATTAGGTTTTATCCTCAGTTTCTAAACAAAAAAATAATTAAATTTTTAACCAAAAGAGATGAACTATTACCAAAAGATGATTTTTCAATGAGAAAGACCAATTTTCTATCCAAAAAGGTAAATTTAAAAAAAAAAGTTGAATTTTCGACCAACCAAGATTACTTTTTAACAAAATACTTGAATTCTAAACAAAATAATCAAATTTTCATCCAAATAGTAGAATTTTTAACCAAAGAGAGCGATATTCAACTAATAAAATGAATTTTTAACAAATTAGTTCAACTTTCAAAGAAGTAGTTGATATTTCAATCAAGAAGATTAATTTTTTACCAACAAATACGAATATAAAACAAAATACATAAATTGTCCACTCAATTATTGAATTTTCAACTAAAAACGATTAATTTTCACCAAAAAATAGATTAGTTACATTTTTATTTCAGAAAATTGATTTTCAACTTGAAAAAAAAATTTCCAACCAAATAGTTTAATCTTCAACCAAATAGTAGACTTTTCAATTAAAAAGAGTTTACTTTCAACGAAAAATAGTCGGATTTTCGAATTAGGTTCTATTCATTCAGTTAGCATTTAAGCAGAAAAACAAGAAAAAAGGAAAGTTTCTTTAAAAAGGGGAAAAACAGGAATTTTTCAAAAACGGGAAAAAGAGGGGAATATTGAATATTGGGATATAAAACAATGGATTTCCCATTTTTTGTTCATCACTATACTTCAGGTATAATCTTCTTTAATTTCAGCAAATTTGAATTAAAATTGTATTACACTCAACTCCCGATATAAGACTTCCCGGTTTACGATATTCCTAGAACTGATGATCTCCGCAGTTTTGTGATGAGAGGAGCCGCGGGGCCGAAAGAGAGAATGTGCTCAGTCAAGCGTGACGAACAGCTCGAGGGCCACACTATCAGCGCGTTAGTAGAATCAGGTTGCGCCATGCATCCAAATCCAACATAAATTATTCATGCTGCCCTGCCTCTTTACGTTTAGATTCCCCCGATTTAGGATCAAGGCCAAGGCAAGCCATGCTCGAAACGGGTCTTATATCGGGAGCTGAGTGTATTTTATTCTTTGTAAAATGGAAAATTTAGACAGGGAGTCTTTAATTATAGACGATAATAGCTTAGGAGGAACCTGCTAATAACTAAGTTTCTAGTGAGTTAATGAAGACTCACGGCAATGAAAGCAAATTATATTGTTGAAAAACGACAAGATCAAGGCCATTTAAATTTCCTTTTAAAGGCGTTCTCTAGACTAGAAGTATATAATAATCATGTTATGCGATCCAGAGTCTCTCACACGATCTGCAATAAAAGTCATTTGGTACGTGATTATTTTATTATCTCGGCAGAATCTCTCTCTCCCTCTCTCTCTATCTCTCTCACTAATTACGTTGTCGTCGGACCGTTCTGCTTATCAGTCTCGTGTACTCTCGATAGCCTCGTTACTTTCCCACGAAATTGCATTCAAATATTCCTTATTCGACGCCTGGTTTTCATACAAAGTGGCAAAGTCATTCCTTTAAATTTTTTTTTTTCAAATATGAAACTGACCGATTCGTTTAAAAGGGATCAGTTTCATATTTTGAAAAAATTCTAAAAATTTTAGCCCTTATTATTATTGTTATTATTATTGTTTTGTAAGGCTGGTCCATTTAAGTCTCGTAGCACTGTGGTTAAAACCTATTGTACTACGCCTTTTTATTTTAAAACCTCGGTGAAACAGAGGTCTGTACACGGGTCACACTCGCTACTAAAGTATCATGTAAGAATTTAAGTCCTTTATCATGAGTACATATACCGCCAGACGCTCGGCCAGACGCCTCACTTCACTGGGTATGCCTGTGAAAAATTTTTTTTTTTCACAAAGGTGGACTTAGAATCACTATATGAATTTAATCACAGCCAATGATGACCCGCGGCTGCATTAGACTTTATTATGAGTACTCGCATTTGCCTGGATGTTTTGCCAGGGGAGAAGAAAAATGCAGAAAACCACCTTTTTAGACAATTTTAACAATGTTTTGAAATATTCTCTTAACATTAATTTTTCAAAATAAAAAATCATGAAAAATTTTCTCAATAATCTTACAAATTTTTTTTTACATTTTGAACCCTTTCAAAATCCTTAAAAAGCTTCCAAATTTTATTTTGAAATCTTCAAGAAATATATACTTTGTTTCCAATTGTTTGAAATCGTTTCAAATTTTTAAATTATTTTTGACATTTTTTTAAACTTCTAAATATCTTATAAAATTATTCCAAATGTTCGTAAATCAGGCAAATTTAAAGAAATTGCTTCAAAATCTTTCAGATTCTTTATCAAGAATTTTTGGAATAGTTTGAAATGTTTTTAAATCTTTCAAAATAAAAAATCATGAAAAATTTTCTCAGGAATCTTACAAATTTTTTTTTACATTTTTAACCCTTTCAAAATCCTTAAAAAGTTTCCAAATTTTATTTTGAAATCTTCAAAAATATATACTTTGTTTCAAATTGTTTGAAATCTTTTCAAATTTTTAAATTATTTTTGACATTTTTTTAAACTTCTAAAATATCTTATAAAATGATTTCAAATGTTCGTAAATCAGGCAAATTTAAAGAAATTACTTCAAAATCTTTCAGATTCTTTTTCAAGAATTTTGGAAATCGTTTGAAATGTTTTTAAATCTTTTAAAATATTCTCTTTAAAATAATTTTTTTAAATAAAAAATAATTTTCCAAGGAATACAACAACCACTTTTTTATCATTTTAAAATCTTTCAAAATCGTGAAAAAGCTTCTAAATATCTTTTCAAATAATTCAAGTTTTTTCTCAACATTTTTTTAAATCCCGCTAAATTACAAAATTTGCCCTAACATCGTCAGGTTCTTTTTTGATTATTTTAGAAATCCTTTTGAATTTTCTCTTGAAATTATTTTTTTAACGGAAAAAGTCATTAAAAATTTCTCGTAGGGAAACTTCAAGAAAATTTTGTCTCTTACACCTTTTTTTCAAAATGAATAATAATTTGAGATTTTCCTAGGAATCTTAAGAAAATCTTTTTATTCGCTTGAAACCCCTGAAAATTAAAAAAAAAAAATTATTTTCAAAATCTTCAAAAACCTACTAAAACAAACTAAAATTCTATTTTTATATATTTGATTAGCAATATATAACTCTGTACTTGCACCCACTGCGCTGCAAGAAACGGATAAGAGTAAAATTAACGCGTATGACATGAAATTCCTGCGCAATATCTGCGGTAAAACCCTAATGGACAAAGTCAATAATAAGAGGATTCTTAAAGAATGTGATGTGAAAGAAACACTGTTTGTCAAGAATAAAAGAAATTTTTTGAGATGGCATGTTGAGAGAATGAAACAAGAACGACTGACGAAACAAATTTACTTAGGTAAAGTAAATGGTAGCGTACCTAGAAGCAGACCGAGGAGAGAATGGTGGGAATGTATGAACGAGACCCTAAGTCGAAAAAATATAAATCGCCATAGAATTTTAAGAGCTTGCATGAGAAAATGTATAGACGAAAAGGAAGCTAAAGAGGTATGCCAGGACAAGAAAGTGTGGCGAAAAATAGTTTATGAGGTTTACATGGTGACTTTGTGAACCTCGTCGCCTGGGGTGATTATTAGAGAGAGTGATCAACGACCTGGGTCGGAGAAGTGTTGTGGAAAGAACGTGTTTAAATAAGCAACATGCGAATTCTAGATTAATCTAAAAATATACCCCCCCTCCCCACCCCCCTATCCCGCCTCGTACAACGAATATGAAAAAAATGGTTAGAAATAAATATTTGGCTTAATTTGAATAAATTTAATACACAATAGCAATACAAACTTGGAAGAAAAAAAATTGGTAAAAAATGCCGTCAACAGGAATCGAGCCCGGACAGATCTGGTTACAAACTCGAAGCGCTATGGCATGATCTAACCAGGATTTTTTTAAAGAGATTTTTTTTAGAAGGGCTGAAAACTCAAGAATTTTTCTTAGTAGTTTATCCTTGAAAGAGAAAAGTACTTTTCAAATTCTGCCTATTTTTGTAATAAACCGTTCGATATCTGAGATCTGTAACAGCGGAATTTATGAAGACTAGAATATTTATCTTTTCCGATTTCAAGGCCTTTAAATAAAAGTTGTAGAAAGCTTCTAATCCTGAAATCTCGAAACTAAGGAATGTTTGCCTCCCCATTTTCATTTGAAATCACGATAGTCGGATCTCTTCCGTATCCGCGATATTTGCTTTGGGGTCGACGAGGCACGAAGGGCATCAAGAAAATCGTGCGAGCAGTTTCTCCATAGCAAAGATGTGGGTCACTGGTACTTTTGTCTAGCGGCGCTTTAATGTGCATGCCACTTTAATGCCCGTTGGTCAAGTTGGCCAGGTAGTGAGTATATTTTATATAGTTGCATATAATATTCATATAAATATTAATATAAATATAAATATATAATAATATAATATCATTAATTAATTAATATTATTATTATTATTTATAATATATATATATATTAATATTCATATAATATTTTTTTGTGGTGCTGTGTGAGCACCGGAACGTTGGTAAATATTGTGCATGCTTTTATGTTGTGATTTGATAATAATAAAAATAAAAAATAAATAAAAAAGAGAAGGAAGGGGATGTGGTTGGTTGCCTTAGGGGTGCTGTGTGAGCACCGAAACGTTCATAAATATTGTGCATGCTTTTATATTGTGATTTGATAATAATAAAAATAAAAAAGACGAAAGAAATAAAAAAGAGAAGGAAGGGGATGTGGTTGGTTGCCTTAGAGGTGCTGTGTGAGCACCGAAACGTTGGTAAATATTTTGCATGCTTTTATATTGTGATTTGATAATAATAAAAATAAAAAAGAGAAGGAAGGGGATGTGGTTGGTTGCCTTAAGGGTGCTGTGTGAGCAACGAAACATTGGTAAATATTGTGCATGCTTTTATATTGTGATTTGATAATAAAAATAAAAAATAAAAAAAAAAGAGAAGGAATGGGATGTGGTTGGTTGCCTTAGGGGTGATGTGTGAGCAACGAAACGTTGGTAAATATTGTACATGCTTTTATATTGTGATTTGATAATAATAAAAATAAAAAAGACGAAAGAAATAAAAAAGAGAAGGAAGGGGATGTGGTTGGTTGCCTTCTCATTTTTCTTTCCTCTTTTTTATTTTTGTGCAAAAAAACAAATTTTTTTGTTTTTAGGAATTTCAATAGGAGCATTTTGTGGTGTTTGTCCAAATTTGATCGTTGAATTCTTGTTTTGTTTTCAGGAATTCTATACATTAACTTGATTATTGCACGCTAAACGGGATTTTGAATTTGATTTTAATGTAATTTAAAATTCTTAAATTTCAATTCAGAGATCCATAAGAAGCTTTTTTTTTTAATTAAGATCGAAAAGAAATCTATCTTATCATGAATAATTTTATGCAAAATGAGCATGAACCAGATTCACAATGAAAAAAACAGACTTCCAAACTACCTCACTTTTCGGCTCATTAGAGACAAAAATAACTAAATGAAAAAAGAGGGAGAAAAAGAGAAAAAGTCAATCAATTTCTTGAAAGAAATCTTTTTATTTAAAATTTTTGTAAGCAGAATGCATTAAATATTAGCAATTTTAGAAATACATGAAAATTTTTGGATTATTTCTTTTTCCTATTTGTGAAAATGTAATAATCTAAATAGATGGGTTCAGAATCGCCCACAATGCTTTTTTTTCTATTCCTTAGTAAAAACCCATAATTTTTTTAAACAGGATAGCCTCAAAACATAATTTTCAAAATTCCCTGACTTTTCACTGACCAACCTTTCATTTTCCCTGACTACTAATATTCAAAGACCAGCATTTTAATCTTGTTTCAAGCAAAAAAGATGATTTTTTACCATAAAAGATGCATTTTCTATCGGAAAGGACGATTTAAAAAAAAAACAGTTGAATTTTCTATCCAAAAAGATGACTTTTTATAAAAATTGCTCAATTTTTAACCAAATAATTAAATTTTTTAGAAGAGAGTTGAATTTCCAGCAAAAAAAGATGAATTTTCTATTCAAAAGGACGAATTTCATGTCCAAATAGAGAAACGATCAACAAAATAGTTGAATTTTCAAACTCAGAAAATGGTTTGGTTAAATTAAAAAAAAATTTTGTTGGTTCAACCATAGAATATGATTATTATATGGAGATAAAAAATATTTGGTTGACCCATCTACATTTTTTTTGCTGTTTCAACTCAATATTTTTATAGATGGAGTATTTGGTTGATTCAACAAAAAAATGTTATTGAGTCATTCAAATATTTTATTGATTCAACCAAATTTATATAT
>CAKNYM010050329.1:129057-140422 GCA_932195095.1 Andricus curvator
ATATATCTAAGAAAATAGTTTTTTTCGGCCAAGAATTTTTTTCCTGAGTGCAAGCTTAAAAGTCGAATGTTTTACAAAACAGTTGACTTTTAAACCCGAAAACATGAATTTTCATCAAAATTTAATTTTCAATCAAGAAAGATGAATTTTAAACCAAATAATTGAATTTTCACCAAAAAAATTCATTTTCAGCCAAACAATTGCACTTACAAAGAAATAATTGAACTTTATAGCAAGAGTTAAATTTTCAAGCCAAAAATAAATTCTTTAAAAGACAGTTTAATTTTTAACCCGAAAAGATGAATTTTCATCAAAAAAATAAATTCTTAACGAAAAATGTAATAGTTAAGATTCCAATAAAAAAAAATTTTCCACAAATTAGTTAAAATTTTAACCGAAGATTTAAATTTTTAACAAAATAATTAAAATTTTAAACAAATAGCTGAATTTTCAACCTATAAAGATGAGTTCTCGACAAAAAATGTAATAGTTGATATTCCATCCAAAAAATATAAAATTACTACCAAATAAGATTAATTTTACAACCAAGCAGGCGAAGTTTTTACCAAAAAATAGATGAATATTCAACTAAAAAATATATATTTTAAACCAAAAATGGAAAAATTGAAGTTTTGGAATTTAAGAATTTCAAATTAAATTAAAATCAAATTCTCATTTTTCTTTCCACTTTTTTATTTTTGTCCAAAGAAACAAACTTATTTTGTTTTTAGAAATTGCAATAGGAGCATTTTGTGGTGGTTGTCCAAATTTGGTCGTTGGATTCTTGTTTTATTTTCAGGAATTCTATATTAAGTTGAATTTTTTGTAAACAAATTAATTTTCAACAACAAAAAACAAATTTTCAAAAAAAAGTATGATTTTCAATCTAAGAGAAGAATTTTCAATACATAAGATTTTTAAGTCAAGAAAGAAAAAAAAACATCCACATTGTTGAACTTTCAACCGAAAAGACGAATTTTCTACAAAACAGTTGAATTTTCAACAAAAAAGTTAATATTCAAAAAAACAGTTGCATTTTTAACCAAAAAAGAGGAAATTTCAAACCCAGAAGATTAGTTTACTACCAAAAAAGACAAATTTTCAACTAAAATAGATAAATTTTCAAACAAAAATGGAAAAGGTACATTATCTGTTAAAAAAATTAATTTTAAACAAAATAGTTAAACTTTCAACAAAGGAGATGAATATTCAAGTGAAATGATGAATCTTCAACTGAAACAATTGAATTTTCAGTTAAAAAATTCATTTTTTACAACAACAAAAAATTATTTTTCAATCAGAGATGAATTCTCAACAAAAATGATGAACCTTAAAAAAATGAGTTTTGAACAAAGTGCTTCAACCTTTAACAAAGTAGTTCAATTTTCAACAGAAAAATATGAATTTTCAACGAATATTCTAACAGTAGATATTTCGACCAAAAAAGATTTTTATTTTAAATAAAAAAGTTTAATTTCTACCAAAATAGTTAAATTTTGAACCCAAAAAGACGAATTTTCAAGCAAACAGTTGAATATTTAAACAAAAAGGATGACTTTTAAACAGAATTGTTGAATTTTCAACCAGGTAATAAAATTTTTATCTAAAAATATAATCGACAGGAGGATGCAACTGCAAAAAAGATAAATAAAAATACAAGGCAAAAAAATTGCGAACAATGATATTATATCAGGGTGACCGCAAAACTTCATTTTCAAAATTCCATCAACTTTAGAGTATTGTAAAGTATTATTGGGGATAGAAATAACAACTAACCTTGAAAAATATATAAATGAAATTAAAAGTAATATAAATGAAATAAAAACACAAAAAATGAAGCAATTTTGAAATGTTCCAAATTTATTTCAATAAAAAATCGTTCAAAATAACATAATTACCGCCCTTCTGTAATTTCACGAAATCGGCCAACCTGCCCCGCTGTCGGGGCAGGTTGGCTGCTTTCCCCCGCAGCGTTCGAACATTTATAACTTTTTACAATATAATTTTTAAAATTCTAAACTTTCACTATATGTAGACAAGGATTGTATCTTCAAAATGGTCAATTCGTTTGTTTTTCAAAACGCCTGGAAAATATGAAAAATCCAAGAATGAAAAAACGGACAACCAGTCTCGCTCTTCCCTACCTGGAATTCCTAAACGGGCTATCGAGCATTGATCTATTCTCTATTCCAATTCCCATTCCCATTTCATGTAGAGCATTCACAAGAGTCACACCTAAAGATATTAACTTCCCTCTTTAATGCAGCCTCTGTACCTCTTCATCATCCGTTCTCTAAAGCCATTATGCTGAATTCTGCTGTCCCAGGTAACTGGATCTTTTCCCAGGCTTTCAAATGCATTTTACGGGAAAATGTATCTTTTTTAGAAGCAGGATGTGGACTCAAAGATATTTTTATGGATGCCTAAATATCAAATAGTAAGAATTATTTTTGATTGTAAAGAAGATTTTTTAATTGGTATTAGGGTCGATAATATTGATTTTTGTTCTGCAAATAATTTTTAAACCACATTTTTTAAAAATAAAAATTAGATTTTTTTATGTTTCGGCCCGGACTGACTCACCGGATTCAGTAAGGCAGTGTGAATCAGTCCTGTCTGAGACATCATTGATTCAAATTGTCTTAATGAAGAGTCCGCTGAGTCTGCCCAGGACGAAACATGAGAAATATAATTTTTATTCTAAAAAATTTGGTTTAAAAATTAATTGCAGAACAACAATAAATATTATCGACCCTATTACCAATTGAAAAATTTTCTTTACAATTAAATACTTGGGTTAATTAAAAACGATATCTATTGAAAAATCAGCAAAGGTGTTATCTATCTGAATTATTTTTGAACCTCACATCTCGCATTATGGTTTTTATTTTTTTAATGGTGAAACAATAACAGACTTCACAGATCCAACAACGCTCTCAAAACAATAAAAATAGGATGATTTCGACAAGAATAGGATAATAAATTCCTTTAAATTAAAACTTAATTTTTAACCAAAAAAGATGTATTTTCAACCAAAAAAAGATTACTTTCCTATTAAAAAATAAACTTGAACCAAAAATAGTTGGATTTTCAATCATACAATTTAATTTTCAACCAAACAGTTTATAGATTTTGAGACAAAAATGTTCAATTTTAACCAAAAACAGTTGCATTTTGAACCGAATAGTTGAATTTTCGAAAAAAGAGATTTCAACCAAGATGAATTTTCAACCAAATAGTTATAAGATGATTTTTCAACTAAATAGTTGAATTAAAAAAAAAAATTAATTTTTGACCAAACAGTGGCATTTTCAACCAAAAGTTGCAGTTTTATTTAAAAAAACATGACATTTTTTCTAAAACAGATGAATTTTTGAACCAGAAAGACGAATTTTCAACACCAAAAAAATAATTGAACTTTTATCCAAATAGAAAGATAAAAAAATAAAATAATTTTCAACCAAACAGTTACATTTACAAACAAATAGTTGAACCCTCAATCAAAAGAGACAAATTTTCACAAAAATAGTTGAATTTTTAAATAAATATTTGAATTTTCAAGCCAAAATTCGAATTTTTCAGACGAAAGTTTAATTGTCAACCTGAAAAGTTGAATTTAAAAAAAAAAGAAGATAATTTTTAACCAAGTAAGATGAATTTTTAACCAAATAGTTGAACTTTAATAAGAACAGACAAATTTTCACTAAAATAGTTGATGTTTTAAATAAATAGTTGAATTGTTAAGCCAAAAAGTTAAATTTTTCAGAAAACAATTTAATGATCAACCTGAAAAGTTGAATTAAAAAAAAGAAGAAGATAATTTTCAACCAAGATGAATTTTGAACCAAATAGTTGAACTTTAAATCAAAACAGACCAATTTTTAACAAAATAGTTGAACTTACAAGGCAAAAAGATGAATTTTTCAAAAGACAGTTGAATTTTCAACAAAAAAGTTAATTTTCAACCAAAAAAGTCAATGTTCAAGAAAAAAAGACAAGTGTGCAAGAAAACAGTTTAATTTCCGACCAAAAAATATGAATTTTTAATAAAAAAGTTGAATTTCAATTAAATAATTAAATATTCAACCAAATAGAGGGGAATAGGAGAATCAAGTCTGCAATCAAGCTAAAATTTTGAAGTTAGCCAATTTTCGGAATGTGAATCTTTAGATAAATTTGAAAAACTTTAAACTTTATGAGCTTTGGAAATAAAAATCTTTCGAATTCTCAAACTCTGCTAAAAAAATTATTTTAAAATCCAGTTTCGAGACTACAGAAATTAAAAGCCTTCGATTTTGAAATCACCGAATTTCAAAAACATTAAATAATGCATTTTTATATTAAAGACAATTCGACTTTGACCTTACTCAATTTAAAACTACTAAATTTGAAAACCTTGAATTTATCATATGGAAATTTGAAAGCCTTTCATCTAAAATATAAAAAAAATAAAATCCCAAACACTAAAATCCATCAAAGTCTTCCAACGATTCCCATAAAGTCTGAACTATTCCAACAAAGTTTCCTGTTTTCACAAAATTTCCCTCGTTTCTTAAATGGCACAATGGACCAGTCATAAGTGTAGCTGTAGAATGCTGAAGAAAGTTAAGCTGGATAAACTAGACCGCAAATCATAGGAATCTCGTGTATTCGTTCCAATATTCTGCTCTCATAGAAGTAAAATAAGAAAAAAACGAGAAAAAAAAATTAAACAAATAAAAAGTTTTTTTCAGAGGCACGGAAGGTGATGACTGTCATTACTAAAATTGGCGGGTATCGGGTTGTTGGAAACTCGAGTGTAAATGGTCTTCGAGACCAGAAAACTCACACAGAAAAAAGTTTCTTCGATTCAAACAAATTTTTTTGAATTAAATAAATACGGCCAAAGAAAAGTTTCTTTAATTAAAAAAAAATATCTTGATTACCTTTTTTATTCGAATTGAAGAAATATTTTGTTCTAAAGCAACTCTTCTTTTAAATGAAAAAATATTTTCCTATAGACAACCAAAAATGTATTTATATTCAAGAAAAATTTGTTTTTGTTATATTACTTGATTTAACAAAATAATAAACTTAAATATACAAAGCATTTATTATTAATAAAATGTTTTATTATAATCAAAAATTAATTTTTCTAAAGCCTTTTTTATTATTTGTCACAATCAACATACCATTATTATTTCCAAATAAGTATAATTTTCATTGAAAAAAAATATAACGCCTTATCTTGAAGTTACTTTTCCAAAATTTCCTTAATTTTAAACATTTTTAAATCTAAAAATTGACAATCAACTTTAGAATTCATAATCAGGGCCTTCATAAATAATAATAATAATATTTCCATATATAACTTATTGAAGACAAAATTTAATTTTTAACCAAATAGTTTGAACCATTTGTTGAAAGAGACGAATTTTCAACGAAATAGTTGAATTTTTAAACAAGTACCTGAATTTTCTAGCAAAAAAAAAGAATTTCTTAACAAGAAAGTTCATTTTCATTTATTCAAATTAAAGAAACATTTGTTTGTGTTATATTATTTGGTTTAACAAAACAATAAACTTAAATATACAAAGCATGTATTATTACTCAAATGTTTTATTAGTATAATCAAAAATTAATTTTTCTAAAGACTTTTTTATTATTTGTCGCAATCAACATATCATTATTATTTCCAAATAAGTATAATTTTCATTGAAAAAAATGTAAGGCCTTATCTTGAAGTTACTTTTCCAAGATTTCCTTAATTTTAAACATTTTTAAATCTAAAAATTGACAATCAACTTTAGAATTCATAATCAGGGCCTTCATAAATAATAATAATATTTACATATATAACTTATTAAAAACAAAATTTAATTTTTAAACAAATAGTTGCATTTGTCGAACAAAATTTTTTTTAACCAAATAGTTGAATTTACAACCAAATAGTTTGAACCATTTGTTGAAAGAGACGAATTTTCAACGAAATAGTTGAACTTTTAAACAAGTAGTTGAATTTCCTAGCAAAAAAAAAGAATTTCTTAACAAAAAAGTTCATTTTCATTTATTTAAATTAAAGAAAAATTTGTTTGTATTATATCATTTGGTTTACCAAAATAATAAACTTAAATATACAAAGCATTTATTATTAATAAAATGTTTTATTATAATCAAAAATTAATTTTTCTAAGGCCTTTTTTATTATTTGTCACAATCAACATACCATTATTATTTCCAAATAACTATAATTTTTATTGAAAAAAAATGTAACGCGTTATCTTGAAGTTACTTTTCCAAGATTTCCTTAATTTTGAACATTTTCAAATCTAAAAATTGACAACCAACTTTAGAATTCATAATCAGGGCCTTCATAAATAATAATAATATTTCCATATATAACTTATTAAAATCAAAATTTAATTTTTAACCAAATAGTTGCATTTACAACGAAATAGTTTGAACCATTTGTTGAAAGAGACGAATTTTTAACAAAATAGTTGAACTTTTAAACAAGTAGTTGAATATCCTAGCAAAAAAAATGTCTGAACAAAAAAGTTCATTTTCATTAATTTAAATTAAAGAAAAATTTGTGTTATATTATTTGGTTTAACAAAATAATAAAGTTAAATATACAAAGCATTTATTATTAATCAAATGTTTTATTATTATAATGAAAAATTAATTTTTCTAAAGCCTTTTTTATTATTTGTCACAATCAACATACCATTATTATTTCCAAATAAGTATAATTTTGATTGTAAAAAATGTAACGCGGAAGTTACTTTTCCAAGATTTCCTTAATTTTAAACATTTTTAAATCTAAAAATTGACAATCAACTTTGGAACTCATAATCGGGGCCTTCATAAATAATAATAATATTGCCATACAAGAGGCCAAATAAGCAGGGTTGCTCACTGCGAGAGTGAAGACCCAGCACGAAGTCGAAGGCAACGCGAAGGCGAGCCGAAGGATGAGTGCTGAACCTTCACACTCGCAGTGAGCACCCACTCGTTAGATCCCGTGTATCAAATAATATTTTTCTTTCGAGCGGATGCTCATTGCGAGTGTGAAGGTGCAGCACTCACCCTTCGGCTCGCCTTCGCATCGCCTTCGACTTTGTGCTGGGTCTTCACACTCGCAGTGAGCACCCGCTCGGAAGAAAAATATTATTCGATACACGGGGTCTAACGAGTGCGTGCTCATTGCGAGTGTGAAGGTACACCACTCACCCTTCAGCTCAGTTTCGCCTCGCCTTCGAGTTCGTGCTGGGCCTTCGCACTCGCAGTGAGCAAACCCGCCCATTTGGCCTTTCGTACCGAAATATACTATTTTTAAATCAAAGAAATAGTATCAAAGGAATAATTTCTCTAATTCAAAGAAAAAAAAACGTTATTATTTAAAATTGAACAAATTTTTACTTTAAATTAAAGCTAAAGAAACGATTTTCACATTTAAAAAATGACTTTTCTCTAGGTACCCGATCTCACAATTCATAAAGTGAAGGTTGAGCAAAACGAACGAGCCGGTGGACATATGAGCAAAATGTATAATCTGAACACAATACGTTGTCAATTCACTTGACATGTCGTCAGTTAAAATTGTGGTAAGGACATATCACGGACAGAATTATGCCCGTTGTGAAACAACGATTCGGCTTAGTGGTTTTCATGAAGCCAAAGTCAGTGTCATACAAATGATGATTTAGAGGCTCTAAACTCATAATTTACGATGAAAGTCATTAATTATCTTAAGCTTGTCTCTTGAAGCGAGATGAATAATAATTTTCTAAAAAGAAAACATCTTTAGATTATTAATTAATTACCTAAATGGAAAAACTTTTCAGATAGGTTGCTGAGTTTAAAAATGTAGATCCTGAAATTTTGAAGTTTTAAAAATGTAGAATATGCTAATATAACATCGTAAATAATAAGCATTAATTCTCAAGGTGGCCGCAAAACTTTATTTTCAAAATATTTCCTATGTTTATTTTTTAATATTTATTTATATATTTATTATAATATTTTAATATTTAAAAACTAAATAAATTCTAATCTTCTGATATTCTTGATATAGAATATTTTATGAATGCAATTTTTTTTAATTTTCAAGTTAAATTCATAAAAATTCGGAGTGAATTAAAAACAATTCGAAAATGTTTTTAAAAATTCGAAGGAATTCCAAAGAATTCATGGCAAGTTTAAAAGACTTCAGGATGAATTAAAAAAAATAATTTTTAAATACATTGAATTCATTAGAATTCAGTGAATTTAGAAGAATTCAAGCGAATTAAGAAAATTCAAAAGAATTTAAAATAATTCTGGATAAATTAATAAGAATTTACGGTGAATTCCAAATGAATTGCAACAAATATTTGAAAATCTCATCAAATTTTTGAAACTGAAATTCTATGAAATCTGACCTTTAAATCCCTTAAAATCATTCAAATCCTTGGAAATTCCTGGAAAATTTTTTAACCTGTTGAAAATGTCTTGCAATCGCTGAAAATACCCTTAAATATTTTAAATCCTTTGAAATCTTTTGAAATCCCTTGAAACTTTTTAAAGCTCTTGGAAATTACTTGGAAGTTTTTGAAATCCCTTAAAATCTTTTGGAATACCTTCAGATTACTGAAATATATTCAAAATTACATAATTTCTTTTAAAATCTCAAATTTGCAATTTTTTTCAAAATTCCTAACTTTTCCCTGATTTCTAGGTTTTCCCTGACCTGTGGCTACCCTGATTATTTAACTTGAAGACTTTTATTTTACATAATTATAATATAATTATAATCGTACATAAATTCTGCTTGCCGTAAATTGAGGTGGCCATTCAATTATCAGCCAGATTTAAATTAATTCAAATTTTAAGAATAAACCTCTCGAAACAAGCCTCAAAACTTAACCATTGTAAATACAAAAATTATACAATTTCAAATTCAAAGTATTCTACATAAAATTTTTTTAATTTTAAGGCATTTGAAATTTAAAAGTATATATTTTTTTAATATTCAAATTAAGAAACAGCCATCACATTTTGAAATTAATCACAATTGTAAAATTTCACATTGAAATTGTTGGAAATGAGACAATTATAAATTTAAAGCGTTGAAAATTGAAGAATTTCCTGCCAAAAGACGAATTTTCAAACAGTTGAATTAACCGAAAAAAAATTTTTTAACAAAAGAGTTGAATCCTCAACCAAAATTATGAGTTTTGAACAAAAAAGATAATTTTCTAACCAAAAAGACGAATTTTTCCATAAAAAATGGAATAGCTAAATTTTCAGATAAAAAAAACAGGAATTTTTAACAAAAAATTTAAATTTTCAACCAAAAAGGAGAATTCAAAAAAATGAATTTTTAACAAATGGGTTCAACTTTCGACCAAATAGTTGAATTTTCAACCAACAAAGATACATTTCTAACCAAATAGTTGAATTTTTAACAAAAAAGATGAGTTTTCCAGCAAGAAGTTTAATGTTCTACCAAAAAGACGAATTTGCAACGAAATACATCAATTTCCAACCGAATCGTTGAATTTTGAAGCCAAAAAGACTATTTATCTACAAAACAAATGAATGTTCATTACGAAAATATGATTTTTCAACAGAATAGTTAATTATCCACCAATAGATAAATTTTCATAAAAATAGTTTAATTTTTAACCAAGCAGTTAAATTTACAATAAAAAATATCAATTTTCAACCAAATAGTTAAATTTTTTATAAAACGGTTGAGTTGTTAAATATAATTAGGAATCTTAAAAAAAAAAATGAATTTTTAACAAAGTAGTTCAACTGTCAACCAAGTAGTTGAATTTTTGAAGAAAAAAAAAAGAGAAAACTGGGAAAAATGAGAAGTTTCTTGAAAACAGAGGGAAAAAGAATTTTTGAAAAAATGGGAAAAGTGGGAAACGGGGAAAGAATGTGAAATCTAAAATAGGAAAGTGATTTCCAAACATATTAAGTTATTATTGAAATGTAGTTTATGGTCGGTCCCTTACAAATAAAACCATTTCATAACTAGGCAATCAAAGTTATTTGATGTCACCCTAATTAAGAAATTTTTAATTTAAAAGGCTTCAAAACTGTACATTTTATTATTATTATCAAAACATTGAGTCATATCCCTTTCGGGGTAAGCGTGACTCACTCGATTCTAGCCGGGGATCAGGGACCCAGGTAGCTGATCAATCTCTCTAGCAATCACCCCATGCGAAGAGCTTAACAAAGTCAAACCATTATAATAATATCGATCTTGTTTTAAATTTGTATTCCTCTCAATTATTTTAAATTCAATACTGCCAGTTTATTTTTTATTTAAATTTAACAAAACCCGTCTTCTTTGAAAATAAATAAGTTACGTATATAAATAAACACGCTAATCTTCCTCTTTTCCTGGTAAATTGCCAACTGAAAAGACAGTAAAAAAGTTTGATAGTCGTGGGTTCTCTCGTGCGTGAATCATTGTGCTGACACCGTAATTACAACATTGTTACGCATGTATAAATCTCAAGTGAACACTCCTGTGGGACAAAACGTTTAAGGGACTTTCACAATAATTTCAGGATACTTCCAAGGCATCGTTAAATCTCATTTGGTGCGTTTGGAATCCAGTATAATGCCGGTTATTCATTAAGGA
Organism: Andricus curvator; assembly: GCA_932195095.1. Taxonomy (NCBI): domain Eukaryota; kingdom Metazoa; phylum Arthropoda; class Insecta; order Hymenoptera; family Cynipidae; genus Andricus; species Andricus curvator. Next base: position 139,682 of record CAKNYM010050329.1, read on the forward strand.
CAAGGAAAGATTTACCCAATGTTTTATGACCGTATCAGAAAATACCTGTGGGCTACATTGCCGATCAAGTACTCAAAGCTTGAAGGGCTTGAAGAGCCACGAGGCGAATCGCCACGAGGCAAATGATAGCTCGTAAGCTGATCGTTTACCCGGTTCTTCCAGATAAAAGTTTTTTCGCTTTTTGAGTCTCCATGATGAGTAATATTTATAGCCTCGTTAGCGACAAGTGCCATCCGGTTCTTGTTTCCTTTTCCTTTTTTCGACTGCTCCCTTTTTATTTCTTTATTTCCTCCATTATTTTAACAAATTCTCATCAAGATTCTCACCAATAAGGAGCCGTCCATAAACTACGTTACACAAAGAAAACTGAGGGTAGGAAACTTTGAAGGTAATCGGTCAAGCAGGGTAAACGCGAGGTAAACACTCAAAACCGAGGTAAACTTTCCGTGGTAAATCGCAGATATCTCCGGCGGACTCCGCAAGAGGCAGCACGTTATAGACCTGTAACCATGGAAAGTTTACCTCAGTTTGGAGAAATCAGCTGAATATTACCCTGCTTGAACGATTACAAATGTTTCGTAACCCCATTTTTTTCTGTTTCATAATCCCCATGTCATTAAAATTGCATGTAACATAAATTTTATTCTTCCTAAAATGGCCAGATTATGACTCGGTCAAATAAGAATTACATATGTCAAATGGTAATTCGGAAGTATAAAAATGAGGTAAACTTTCCGTGGT
>CAKNYM010050329.1:145250-185359 GCA_932195095.1 Andricus curvator
AGATTGTCTATCATAAAATATGAATTTTCAACTAAAAAAGATAAATTCTGAACCGAAAATGGAATAGTTAAATTTTCAGTTAAAAAAATTAATTTTCAACAAAAAAAAAAAGAATTTTTAACAAAATAGTTAGAATTTTCAACCAATAAAGAAGAATTCTCAAAGAAAAATGTAATAACTGATGCTTCAAACAAACAAAAATTTGAACTTTAAATCGAAAATAGCTGAATTCAACCAAAAAAGATGAATTTTGAACGAAATAATGGAATCCGCACCCAAAACACATTAGCTTTCAACAAAACAGATGCATTTTTTTATCAAAAAAAGTTAATTTTATATCAAAAAGATAAATTTGCAACTAAGAAAGATTTTTCGATCAAGAACAAAACAAATTTCAACTGAATTGTGGAATTTTCAATTAAAATTCAACCGAAGAGATGTATCTTCAACAAAAAAATTATTTTTTTACAGAGTAGTTCAACTTTCAACCGAGTAGTTGGAATTATCGACTAAAAAAAAAAGACTTTTCATCAAAACGGTTGAATTTTTAAGAAAATAATTAAGATTTTAAACAAAAAAGAGATGAATTCGGAACCAAAAATATATAGTAGACTTTTCAATTAAAAATAATTAACTATCAAGAAAAAATAGTTGGATTTTCTTATTTGGTTCTGTTAATTCATTTCATTAATGCATTTATTTTACTAATTGAATGTTTATAGTCGCATCAAATAAAGGGTTCATTTTTCCAAAAAAAAATACAGCCTCGCCTCCGGCTTTGGGGATCGAACCCGCGCCGCCTCAGTGTGACTCCCAATGCTGCAGTGTTGGAACATAAGACAATCACGCTACCATCTGAACGATGACTCACTCTGGATAAACTTGTTCGGTACTAAACTTTTTGTTCTAACATGAATGAATACTTCTTCGGCTAGTAAATTTTTATTTCCTCAGCATCTAATTGAAAACAATTAAGAATTCTTCAAACCAAATAAACGTTCGCGTGGGAGTTTTTAACGTAGCGAAGAGTCCCGTTTATCTAGAGCTCTTACTTCAGCGAAAACGTAACTGAAAAACACCATAAAGTACCTAATTCGGAAAACCACCTGGCGTGAGACAGTCTGAAGACTGCGTATTGTCTTTTGTTTTTACAAGCTTATAAAAATAGCTGCTTTTTCCAAGGTTTGAAACCGGCGAAGAACCTCAGGAGAGTCAAGTCGAAAGGAATAATGAATCATCAGTGGTTTTCGCTCAATTGCTGTTTTTTTTTGTAAAGTGAAGGTAATTAGAGGATTGTGGATAAGAGTCCGATTGTTCAAACCACTGACCATTTCTACCAAAGAGATATAATTATTTTCAACCAGGAAATATGAATTTTCAACAAAAAAGTTAATTTTCAATTAAATAGTTAAACTCTTATACCAAAATAGTTGAATTTTCAACCAAATAGTTGAATTTCCATCTAAAAAGACTAATTATCAACTAAAAACGGGAGAATTGAATTTTCAGTAAAAAAAATTATTCTAAAAAAAAACGAATTTTGGACATAATAGTTAAATCTTCAACCAAAGAGATGAATCTTCAATCAAAAAATGAATTTTTAACAAAGTAGTTCAACTTTCAATCAGGGAGTTGAATTTTTAACCAATCAAGATGAATTCTCAGAAAAAATGTAAAAGTTGATACTTTAACCAAAAAAGATTTCAATTTTAAATCAAAAACAGTTGAATTCAATCAAAAAAAGGACGAATTTTAAATAAAACAGTTGAATTAATTATGAAATTTTCAACCTACAAAGATGAATTTTCTACCAAATATGTAGTTAAATTTTCAACCCAAAAACATGAATTTTCAACAAAAAAGTGATTTTAAACCAAAGAGTTGAATCTTCAACAAACAATATTTTTTTTTTAATTAGTTCTACTTTCAACCAAGTTGTTGAATTTTCAATTAAAAAAGAGGCATTTTTAACAAATAATAACATTTTCAAACAAAAAAGAGACGAATTCTGGACCAAAAATTTAATAGTGGACCTTTCAGCTAAAAAGTATTATTCTTCAACCCACAAAGATGATTTTTCTACTAAAAGATGAATTTTCTATTGAAAACGACGAATTTTCCAACCCAAAAGACAAATTTTCAACAACAACAAAACAGTAGAATTTTCGACTAAAAAAGAAGACTTTTTAATAAAATAATTGAATTTTTAACAAAGTAATTGATGTTTCAACCACAAGAGACGAATTCTGAACCAAAAATATAACAGTAGACTTTTCAATTTTTAAAAATTCACTCTCAATCAAAAAATTGACTTTTTTACCAAAAGATGAATTTTCAATCCAGAAAGGACGAACTTTCTATCCAAAAAGAAAAATGTTCAACAAGACAGTTAAATTTTCGAAAAAAAACATGACTTCTTAACAAAATCATTAAATTTTCAACCTACAAAGATGAATTTTCTAACAAATTGTTAAATATTCAACAACAAAAAATTAATTATCAACCAGTTACATTTAAAACCGAATAGTTAAATTTGTAATCAAATATTTGATTTTTCAACCTAGAAAGATGCATTTTCAAACGAAGACAATTGCGTTTTGAACGAATAGTTTAATTTTCAAGTTAAGAAGACGAATTTTTATAAGAGAGTTTAATTTTCAATCCAAAGGGACAAATTTTCTATCCAAAAACAGTTGAATTTTCAATTTTAAAAAATTCACTTTCAACCAAAAAATTGACTTTTTTACCAAAAGATGAATTTTCAATCCAAAAAGGATGAATTTTCTATCCAAAAAGAAAAATGTTCAACAAGACAGTTAAATTTTCGAAAAAAACATTACTTTTTGAAAAAAATCATTTAATTTTCAACCTACAAAGATGAATTTTCTACCAAATTGTTAAATATTCAACAAAACAGAATTAATTATCAACCAGTTACATTTACAACCGAATAGTTAAATTTGTAATCAAATATTTGATTTTTCAACCTAGAAAGATGAATTTTGAAACAAAGACAATTGCATTTTGAACGAATAGTTTAATTTTCAAGTCAAGAAGACGAATTTTTAGAATACAGTTTAATTTTCAATCCAAAAGGACAAATTTTCTATCCAAAAACAGTTGAATTTTCAATTTAAAAAAATTCACTCTCAACCAAAAAATTGACTTTTTTACCAAAAGATGAATTTTCAATCCAAAAAGGACAAATTTTCTATCCAAAAACAGTTGAATTTTCAATTAAAAAAAATCTGCCCGCTTCGCGGGCACATTCTCATCGCGCGCTTCGCTCGCAAGTTTCAGCGCGCCTAGGGCGCGCACCTGTTGGATCTCGCGCTTCGCGCTCGATTAGGTATTCATCTCGCGCTTCGCGCTCGATTATATGTTTATCTCGCGCTTCGCGCTCGATAATGCATTCACCTCGCGCTGCGCGCTCGGACACATTTGTCGTCTAGGTTTTCACACTTCGTGTGCTCGCTATTGCGCACTTCGCAGGCTAATACTCTCTTAGTAAGCTTCATCGTTATGACCTGCTTTTGGTTTAATTATGTCAGTTTTACATAAAAATAAGAACTAATTTACTTAAGGTTCTATCGACCTTAAGGAACACATTCTCATCACGACACTCGCGCTTCGCGCTCGATATTTGGTATGATCATCATGTGCACCTCGCGCTTCACGCTCGTTTCTGTTCATCGTATAATAGAAACCCAAAAGTTTGAGCGCGCTTGCTGCGCGCAATTTGGTCGTCGCGCTTCGCAACGACCATATGTTACGTTCAATGTTCTTCAGATAAAAATGACTAAAGTTGTATTTGATTTAAAATGAAGAAGGTAATTCCTTTACTTCAGCGTATATTTCCGTATCTTTATAATAAATCCTACAATCAGAAAGATTTTTTTCCAACTATCTGAAAAGGGAAGAAAAAAAGTATTTAAGTCGTTTTTGGAACATATATCTTGCTTTTTCATTCATAATCAAACCGACCCCTTGACTACCATGTGATTCCCTATCTACTCCTGACCATATTTTAAAACCTCAATCAAAGTTTCAGTCCATTCCGAGGCTACTTTATTGTTTGTATTATTCATGTTTAGATTGTACACCCAACTACCACCTTTATGCGCGAAATTTCTTGTGCGAGTCGAAATCATGCCCAAGTTAAGTAGTGATTCGTCGTATAGTGGAGAGTCCAGTTCTTACGTCAGTCCCACCAAAACTTCTGTTACGGGGGGAGGGGGGGCCAGGACAAGGAATGGAAACCGAGAGAGTCGCAATTGGTTGATGTTTTATACTGAGAAGGTCACCAGCCTTCAGCAGCGTTGTATTAGATAGGAGTTCATATGTTTCCATCTGCGCATTCTCGGCCCACCTCTAAACGAGGAACCAATAACTCTTTTTTTTTTTAAATATATATATATTCATTTCGTCTATTTGGAACATAGTTCTTGAAATATAAATGTAATAGTCGAATTTTTTCACAGAAATTATTTTAGTAAACAAAGATCAAAACGCATTCTGAAATAAAAGTCAGATTTTCAGTCAGAATAAATTGTTTGAATTATTATTATATTTTATTGTTGCAATCGTTAGAAATAGTATTGAGAACATAAAAACAATGAAATATTGTGAAAAAACACACCCGAGATGAAAAATAAAGTAAATAAGCAAAGTTTTGATGAGAATGTGCCCGCTTATCGGGCCGATTTTTTCACTGTTAATGTTATTTTTTACAAATAAAACAAAAACTATACATCCTATCAAAAAGTGACCCATGAGAAATGTGTAGATCTTTTTCGAATGCACAATTTTAGTCCAGTCATGATTTGTCGTATCTTGCATAGTTTGACCGTGAAATTGATTTTTTTGATTTTTCATTATTTCTTGTGCAATAAAAATATGAATTTTCGATTTTTCAAGAAAATTCAAAAAGTCGTTATGATAATCTTGTAGGACGTGCGAAAAGAAACACTTTTCCTATCTTGACTTTTTTTCGTATCGTGCGTTGTTTGGCCGAAAATGTTACTTTTCGCTTTTTTGGGGGGATTTTGAAAATGCTGTAACTCGGACAATTTTCTTTTCATCAAAAAAAGTCGTAAGGATAAATTGTTTAGATTTTCGAGTACTATAAGCGCCTCCACATATAATTTTGAAATTTGGAAAAAAGTGGTCTAAAAATTTTTGAAAATGCTCTAACTTTTTGAATTTTCATCCAAAATGGCTGGTTAACGAACTCGATTCCTCTTTTTGCCCCCTGAAACTGTTTGCCAAAGCACAATCTAATCCGATTAGTCTTTCAAAAGTTATCCGATATACAGACGACGACGACGACGACGACGACGACGACGACGACAACAACGACAACGACAGACAGACAGACACCGACGTAAAAACCATCTTTCTGACTCAGGGGGCCTCAAAACGTCGACATTTGATGGAATCCGCGAAAGTCATTTTTCACATAAAACCAATACTTTCTCATTATGATGAGAATGTAAAAAAATTATTTTCAAGGAAAAATATAATAGTTGATATTTCAACCATAAAACTTGTTATTTTTATTAAAAAACAGTTCAACTCAACCAAAAATGGCGAATTTTCATCCAAAAAAATTGAATGCTCAATAAGAACAAATTAATTTTCAACCAAACAGTTACTCTTTTAACCGAGAAAGATATTTCATTCAAGAGAGAAATAAATTTTCTTGCAAATTGTTGAATTTTCAAGCCAAAAATGCGAATTTTCTATAAAACAAATGAATTTTCTTACCCAAAGGATGAATTTTCATCCAAAAAGTTAATTTTCTACCAAAATAATAGAATATTCTCTACCCATAAAGACGAATTTTCAACAATAAAGTGCAACCCGCAAATATAAATTTTCAACCAAAAAGTTCATTTCAATCCAATAGTTGAATTTTAAACTAAAAACGATCATTTTTGAAATGGAATAGTTACATTTTCAAATAAAAAAATTCATTTTTAACCAGAAAAAAACGAATTTTCAACAAAATTGTTAAATTTTCTACAAAGTAGTTTAATTTTCAACCAAAGATGAATTTTTAATCCAAAATGATGAATTTACTATTCAACAAGACAATTGACGGATAGGCGCGGTCAGCGCTCGGATGGGTGACCGTTCGTGACTTTCTTTGACGCCGAAGATGAATGTGGATACTCGATGCTATCGAATGTAATCCAAACTCGCCTGTCGGTAACCGGTTTGCGGTCAGGACTTTCGGTTTTCTGCAGTTTTCCACTTCCCTGACCAAACGTTCAGGCTAATGCGAGCGCTTCTGATAAAAATGCGGCTGAGGACGGTAGAGGATTTTATGAACGGAAAACTCCACAGGATTGAGTAGATCAGGCATTGTTTGGAGGCTTATTATGAGATTTGGGGTAATTGGTACTCTTAAACTCTAACTTTCTAACAAAATAGTTGAATTTTCAACAAAATAATTACATTTTCCAGCAAATAATATAACACGTAAAGGCAATTAGAGGACTGTGAATGTTCAAACCACGAGCTTCTAGAACGTGAGAGTTTGGAAGGGAATAATGCGATTGTCGATCATAAACTCCGCACTGAGCACATACTTTGCTCGTCCTCGTTCGCATTTTCCACTTACCACGCTAAACGGTCAGTTGTATCGGGGGTTAACTCTTTGCGGTCGTTTTCTAAGTGGTTTAATTAACCCACGATTCGCGCCGGCCAGGGTTGGCCATTGAAAAGTCTACACCTTCAGCTTTTTGCTTCAGAACGACGAGCAAGGCCAATCCCAAGTTCCCTGGGAACATTTAAGCAAGACTTCAATCCTTTCGTTATTTTCCCCTTTTTCTTATTTTCCTCCTCTTCCGATTTTTGCTTTTCTTCTTCTTGTGGGGGTGCAGACATGTTGGCTTATCTTTGAAGATCGTTTATCCAAACAAAAACTTCTTACTTCTAGTTGTTCCGTAAAATCCGAGGCACTTACCTACTCTTTTGCTCTGATCAACAATTGGTGAGCTTATTTTATTTCCATAGTCGTAACAAACTTATATTTTTAGTGCCTTTTCTTAACTTTTTTTTTATTTTTTTAGTGCCTTTATCTAGACTATGTTCCCTATCATGTAATAAAAAGTGGTGCATATTCAAAGAATGTTTAACTTTACACTCACCTTTGCTTCCAGTTTATCATTATCGAGCTTCAGGTGGTTTCTTTCCTGCTCCAAGCGCTCAACCTTCGCCCTTAGGATGTCCAGTTCCTCCTGGAACAATAGATGGTAATTTAAATAATTAGCGAAGAATAGGTTGATAGGGAATTTCGATTTTTAAATTTAACATTTTTTGGCTTGCCAGGTCAGGTAGATTCCAGCTTTGGGATCTACCATTTGTGAACTTCCTTTACACTTGCTCTCAAAACAGGGAAAATAGGGTGATTTTTCAGGAAAATAGGGGAATAAATTCTTTTAAATAAAATTATTGTCGGTATCATATTGAATTCAATATGAAATGAATTTTTAACAAAAGATTTCATTATTAAACCAAAAAGATGCAATTTTCACTGAAATTATGAGTCTTCAACCAATAAAATAAAGCTTCAACAAAGTAGTTCAAATTTCAATCAAGTATAGTTCAATTTTCAACCAAAAAAAATTTTTCTTGTGAATAAAAAATAGTTAAATTCAACCAAGGCAAATTTTCAACGAAATGGTTCAATTTTCAACCAGAGAGATGAATCTTCAAACCTAGAAAATGAATTTTTAACAAAACAGACCTTCAACCAAGTATAGTGGAATTTTCAGTAAAACAAAATGAATTTTCAACCAAGAAGATTAATTTTCTACTAAACAAAACGAATTTTTAATAAAAGACGTGAATTTTGAAAACAATATCAATTTTTAACCAAAAAATAGACTTGTTAAATTTTCAGTTCAAAGAATTACTTTTCAACCAAAGAAAAACTAATTTGCAACAAATCACTTGAATTTTCAACCAACAAAGATTAATTCTTAACAAAAAATGAAACTTCAACCAACAATATTTTATTTTTAAATAAAAAAACAGTTAAAACATACCAATTTTCTACCAAATAGTTGAATTTTGAACTAAAAAAGATCAATTTTCAACGAAAAATCAAAGAGTCAAACCTGCAGTTAAAATAATTTTTAACCAAAAAATTGAATTTTCAACCAAAAGAAGAATTGTTTAATGTTTAGTTAGTAAACAAATGTTTTAACCAAGAAAGCGAATTTTTAACCAAATATTTTAATTTCCACACAAGGAAATGAATTATTATCCAAAAATAAAATAGTTAAATTTTCAGTAAAAAAATTAATTTCTAGCCAAATAAATTTTGAAAGAAATATTTAAATTTCCAGCCAAACAGATGAATTTTGAACGAAGAAGATTGAATTTTATTCACAAAAGATAAATTTTCCACACAAAATGGAATAGATAAGTTTTCAGTTAAAGAAATGAATTTTTACCTAAAATAATGAATCTTCATGCAAAAAAAAATAATTTTTCAACCAATAGTTGAATTTTCAACCTAAACGAATCATTTTCTACTAAAAAGACCATTTTTCAACAAAACAAATGAATTTTCAAATAAAAAAGATAAATTTGCAACCAGAAATAAAATAGTTAAATTATATTATTGACAAATTTTCTATAAAAAGATTTTAATCTTAAACCAAAAACATATGAATTAAACCAAAACATTAGTAAATTTCAACAAAATAGCTGAATCCTCAACTAAAGCAAATTCATTTTCAACCAAATATTTGCGATTTGAACGAAAAAAGATGAATTTTTTACCAAGGAGATTAAATTTCTAATACAAAAGACAAATTTTCCACACAAAATGGAATAGTTGAATTTTCATTTAAAGAAATAGATTTTTAATTAAAATAATGAATCTTTAACCAAAAAAATGCATTTTTAACCAATAGTTGAATTTTCAACCCAAAACGTTAATTTTCGGTTACAAAAAAAATTTCAATCAAGATTAATTTTCTACCAAAAAAAATGAATTCTCAAAGAAGAATTTTTAACAAAATACATGAATTTTCAACAAAATAGTTGAACTTTTAACTAATAATATTCATCCAAAAATGGAATAGTTTAATGTTCTGTAAAAAAATTAATTTTCAACCAAAGAAAAAAAAATATTTTTTAACAAAATAGTTACATTTTCAATGAAATTTTTTAGCAAAGTCGTTCAACACTTAACTAAATAGTAGAACATTTAACAAAAAAAGGTGGATTTTCAACGAATAATGTACCAGTTGATATTTCAATAAAACAAAAAAAATTTTCAACTAAAGAAATTAATTTTTATCCGAAAAGATAAATTCTCTGTCAAAAAGATTTTAATCTTCCACCAAAAACATATGAATTCAACCAAAACATTAGTCAATTTCAACAAAATAGCTGAATCCTTAACTAAAACAGATTAATTTTCAATCAAACATTTGCGTTTTTAACAAAAAAAGATGAATTTTTTACCAAGAAGATTCAATTTCTAATAGAAAACATCAATTTTCTACATAAAATGGAATAGTTGAATTTTCAGTTAAAGAAATCGATTTTTAATTAAAATAATGAATCTTCAATCAAAAAAATGAATTTTTAATCAATAGTTGATGTTTCAACCCAAAATATTAATTTTCTACCAAAAAAGATTAATTTTCGACTAAAAAAAAAACAAATTTTCAACAAAAGGCGTGAATTTTCAACTAAAAAAGATAAATTAAAAAAAAAACGAATAGTTAAATTTTCAGATAAAAAAATCAATTTGCAACCAAAAAGATGAATTTTCAACCTAGAAGATTATTTTTTTTATTATTTTAATATTATTTGTTATTTCTATAATTTTTATAAACTCTCAAAGAAGAATTTTTAACAAAATATATGAATTTTCAACAAAATAGTTGCACTTTAACTAAAAAGATCAATATTCATCCAAAAATGGAATAGTTAAATATTCTGTTGAAAAATTAATTTTCATTAAAAAAATATATTTGAAAAAAAATAGTTTTCAACATTTCAACATTTTCAACCAAAGAGAGGAATTTTCCGGAAAAAGAAGATTTTTTAGCAAAGTAGTTCAACACTCAACTAAGTAGTAAAATTTTTAACCAAAAAAGATCGATTTTCAACGAAAAATGGACCAGTTGACAATTCAATAAAAAAAAATAAACTAATTTTCAACTAAAGAAATTAATTTTTATCCGAAAAGATAAATTTTCAACCAAGAAGATTTTAATCCTTAATTAAATTTAACCAAACATTTCCATATCGAACCAAGAAGATGAATTTTTTATCACAAGAGATGAATTTTCAACGAAATAGTTGAGTTTTCAAGCTAAAAAGTCGAATTTTTAAGAAAACAGTTGACTTTAAATCCGGAAAAGATGAATTTATAACAAAAAAGTTCATTTTCAACCAAGATAGATAAATTTTCAACCGCAATACGAAGAGACATAAGAAGCCATAGAAACACGAGAGCTTGCATGAAAAAATGCATGGACGTGAAAGAAGCTAGAGTAGTATGCCAGGACAGAAAAGTGTGGCGACAAATAGTTTGTAAACAGAGTGACAATAGAGTGAATGGCGCCTGAAACAAAGACCTTGGATACTAAATGGGCCCAAGTGGGGAACCACACATAACAATTTTGTGAGGCTCTTCACCTGGGGTGATCGCTAGAGAGATTGATCAGCAACCTGGGTCGGAGCAGTGTTGCGGAATGAAGGTGTCATTTAAATAAATAAAACGAGAATTCCCAACTGAGCAAGTCACGCCCACCCCGAAAGGGAAATGGCTTAATGGTATAATAATAATAGTTGAATAATTAAATTTCTGAGGAAATATTAGAATTTTTAACCAAAGGAGATCAATTCTGAACCAAAAAGATAATACTGAACTTTCCAATCGAAAATAATTAAGTTTCAAGCAAAAACAGTTGGATTTTAAAAATAATTAGTTCACATTTAAGCGAAAAAATGAGAAAAAGGGGACGTTTTTTGAAAACAGGGTGAAAAGGAGGAATTTATTTTCAAGGGGGAAAAGAAGGAAAAAGGGGAAAGACTGGGAAGCCTGTACGAATTAGGCAGACTTAGAGGAGATCAAATTTTGATCTCTTTTTGAAATTTATTATTATTATTATACCATTAAAGCCAAATCTCTTTCGAGGTAAGCGTTACACACACGGTTCTAGCCTCGTTATACTGTCGGGGATCTAGGAATTCATATGAGTATAATAAATTATTAAATAATAATAAATTTTTCTTCAATCTAGAATTCCCCTGTTGCTTATTTAAGCAACACTTTCGTTCCGTAACACCGCTCCCACACAGGTCGCTGATCAATCTTTCTAGCAATCACCCCAGGTGAAGAACTTCAAAAAGTCATCATATGATCACACAAAAATACGCAAGCTGACCAATAATAATGAATAAAAACATAGTATTTTTCAAATAGGCTGAAAAAAACTTCAGAAATGAGACTTCTCATGTGAAACTTAGCAGCTTATAAACTAGAATCACAAAATGTGAACTGCAATTGAAATGATCTGTCGACACCGTTATGTAATCGTTTCCGAAACATGTATAAAGAGGGAAACTCTGAATCTATGCAAACTGTCTGGATATAATATTGCAATTTACACGTTGATGCCATTTTGCTAGCTGCTCGCACTCCTTTCATGTTCTGTAATCAACTTCCCCGCGATCTAACGGTTTTCTAATATCTCTGAACGACTTTACTGTATGGATAATCGCAAAATACTGACATTTCTAAATAACGCAAACTAATGTAATTTTATCACCATTTAAGAGCCGCTAGCTGTTAAACGAGATTGGTTAAATTTCAAAAGCTAGCCGCTACAAATTAGGTTATTAGAGATCGAATTACTATCAAAGGACATAAACCATTTTTCCACATTGAAATTTCTCTTCAGTTTATAGAGTTCTGAAAATTATTTATTGCTGAGAAATGCCATTTACAATCACGCTGAAAGTTTCAAATGAAAAAGACTTTCTAATCCACTTTTCATCTTTGATGTATTTTTATATAGAGAGGCAATCAGTTTTTTCCCCTTGTTTCTTTTCTTGCAATTTACATGTGATGATGAAAACAGGGTTGCTACAAAATTCCAATTTTGAAATTCCCTGACTTTTCCCCGACCAATTTTTCTTTTTCACTGACCGATCTTTTAAGATCAATAAAGTTAATGAAATTTTTTTTTTCAAATTTATTTTAATCATTTTTAGTGACAACAGTCGTAAAGAATTTTATAAGGGGTCATTCATAAATTACGTACGACATACGTAAAATACATAAACTTCAAACAAATAGTTCAGTTTTCAACTCAAAATGATCATTTTTCAACCAAAAAGGAAAGAATTAAATTTTTAGTCAAAACAATTAATTTTCAACGAAGGAAAAAGGAATTTTAAACAAAATAGTTAAATTTTCAACCAAAATCATGAATCTTCCATAGTAAAAAATTCTTAACAAAAAGTGCAATAGCTGATATTTCCACCAAAAAATATTTTAATTTTCAATCAAGAACAGTTGACTTAAATAAAAAAAAACGAATATTCAAACAAATTAGTGGAATCCTCAACTAAATCAGAATAATTTGCAAACCAAAAAGGGAATTTTCAACGAAAGAGCTGCATTTTCAAAAAATAAAAAATGTCAGTCAATACAGAAAAAAAATCTCATTCAAAATGTTGAATCTTCAAGCCAAAAAGAAGAATTTTCAACCTAAAAGATGATTTTTTGAAACAAGAAGATTAATTTTCTACTATAAAGCCAGATTTTCAACAAAATACATGAATTTTTAAACAAATAGATCAATTTTCAACTAAGAAAGATCAATTTTCAACCAAAAATGGAATAGTTACATTTTAGGTAAACAAAAATTAATTTGCCCTAAAAACGAATTTTCAACAAAATAGATGAATTTGCAATCAAATGAATTAATTTTTAACAAAAAAGAAACATTTAAGAAAATAGATTAGTTTAATTTTCAATAGTACAATTTTCATACAAATAAATTTTTAACGAAATAGTTAAATTTTCAACCAAACAGATGAATTTTCAAACAAGAAGATTACATTTCTATCAAAAAATATTAATTTTCCATAAAAAAATAGAATAGTTAAATTTTCACTTAAAGAAATGAATTTTTAACTAAAACGATGAATCTTCAACCAAAAAAATGAATTTTCAACCAACAGTTGAATTTTCAATCCAAAAGATTAATGATTAAATTATATATTAAATAAAGACATGAATTTTCAACTAAAAAAGTCTTAGTCCCAACCAAAAATAGAATAGTTGAATTTTCAGTTAGAAAAATAAATCCACAACCAAAACAAAAACCTATTTTCGAAAAAATAGTTAAATTTTCAACCAAAGAAATTAATTTTTAATCTAAAACATGAAGTATCAACTGGTAAGTATCAATTTGTACCTCAACAGATAAATTTTCAACTTCAAACAGTATTACATTTTCAGAAAAAAAATTAATTTTCAACAAAATAAAATAATTTTGAACGATTTAGTTCCATTTTCAACCAAGAATATTAAATTTCTATCAACAAAGATATATTTTCGACGAAAAATAGAATAGTTAATTTTTCAGTTGAAAAAAATTAATTTTGAATATAAAAACTAATTTTCAAACAAAGAAATGAATTTTCGATCAAAAAAATAAATTTTCAACCAAAAGGATAATTTTTAACAAAACACAGGAATTTTCAAACAAATAGTTGAATTTTTATCTGAAGAAGATAAATTTTCAACCAAACATGGAATAGTTAAATTTTCAGATGAAAAAATTAGTTTTCCACACAAAAAAAAACGAATTTTTAACAAAATAGTTAAATTCTCCGCTAAAGAAAATAATTTCTAACCAAAAAGATGAAGTTTCAATTAATTAGATGACTTTTCTACCAAATAGACGAATTTTCAACAAAATAGTTGAATTTTCACCAGTAACAGATAAATCTTCAACTAGACAGATGAATTTTCAACCAATAAGATTAAATTTCTATGAAAAAAAATCAATTTTCGACAAAAAAGGGAATAGTTAAATTTTCAGTTTAAACATTTATTTTCAATTAAAAAAAAAGAAACATTTTCAAACAAACATTTGAATTTATGGAATTTTTAACTCAATAGTTAAATTTTCAACCAAAGAAATGCATTTTAAACCAAAAATATGAATTAGTTGCAAAGAAGATTAATATTCTAGCAAACAAGACGAATTTTTCACAAAACAAAGGAATTTTCAACCAAATAGTTGAAATTTTACCTCAAGAAGATGAAATTTTCAACCAAACATGGAATAGTTAAATTTTAATTTAAAAAATTAATTTAAAAAAAAGAATTTTCAAAGAAATAGTTTAATATTTTTAAAAAATTCAACTAAACTGATGAATCATCAAACAAAAAAATAATTTTTTGACAAAGTAGTTCCACTTTCAAGAAAGTAGTCAAATTTTCAACTAAATAGTTAAATTTTCAGCTGAAGAAATGAATTTCTCAGCAAAAAGATGAAAAACAAGATTAATATTCAAGCACAAAAGAGGAATTTTACAAAAAATACAGGAATTTTCAACCAAATAATTGAATTTTTAACTGAAGAAGATAAATTTTCAACCAAAAATGAAATAATTCATTTTTCACCTAAATTAATTAATTTTTCTCACAAAAAAAAAGAAGAATTTTCGAAGAAATAGTTACTTTTTCAAAAACAAAAAAAGGGTTTTCAACCAAAATGATGAATCATCAACCAAAAAAATGAACTGTGTAATAAAGTAGTTCAACTTTCAACTATGTATTTGAATTTTCAACCAAAAAAGAGGAATTTTCAACAAAATAGTTGAACCTTTAACCGAAAAAGATTAATTTTCCACCAAACAGTTGTGACTTTTAACTAGAAAAAATGCAATCTCTACCAAAATAGATGAATTTTCAACCCATATAGACGCATTTTTAACCAAAAAGCATGAAATGTTAACAAAATTGTTGAATTTTCAGCAAAATAATAAAATTAACTTCAACTTCAGTATATCGAAAATTCCCTGACTCTGTCAGGATTTCCCTGACATTCCTTGACCTGTAGCAACAGTCTAAAAAAAATGGACCTGTATTAGTTCATCTGTCAATTGGTTTATGGAATTTCCGCAATGAATGCTTTCAATACCGAACATGTTACATTCGCTGCACATCCGCAAGTGAAAGGAACAAATTGTAAACGCGAAAGCTGAAATTGAATTGTGGTGAAATAAAACCAAGCAGCGAAGCATGTAAAATGGGGGCGCGTCTGGTCGGAAGTCTATCGATTGATAGCAATGAAAATGACAGTAGCCCGTGCTTTAATCAATTGGTCTGGCGCCAGTCAAACGACAAGGTTTTGGCAAACCATCTGCAGCCTGAAAAACAGACAACTTGGCAACTTGATAGGGTTCATTTTGAAATCGACCTTCGATATCTGTTATTTCATCCTGATTGATTTTTTTATTTAATACAAAGAATTAATTACTAAAAAGACTTTTTCTCTCGTTTAGCTTAATTATTTTTAAATTACTTACTTGTCTTGCCTTCAGTTGATCTTCTGTACGATGAACGTTCAAAAGTGGTGCGATTTTCACGTAAAGTCTCCACCATGGCCATTCCCGAACTGACATCAGTTTTCGGACATTTCTCTGGATGCACCTGACTGCTAAGTCTTGTAACTGAAATCAGATGAAAGAGATCGTGGAATTAACAAACTGAATCATTCAGTTTCATAAAATATAATTCAATCATTTAAAAAATTCTTCACAAATTCAGAAAAGAGGCCTGATTATCAAAGATAAGATCAATTTTTTGCTTAAAATGTTCAGATAGAGGTATTATTAAATCTCAGAAAAATCTCAAGCGAATTACCGCAGAGCCTCTCTTGTAATTAACAAATAACTGAAAATTGCAAACATTTTTTTGATAGCGTAAATATGTTTGATAGTTGATTTTTAGACGATAAAATAAGCTTTCAAATGAGCCCTAACCGAACCTTTTACGAACAATAGCTAATAAAACATTAAATTGTTAATTAAGGATGCACCTTCGCTGAGTGAGCGACGTATGTAATGAATTTTCATTGTTATAAGAAATATATCCACAATGTGGATCTGCTCAGTATGAAAGGATTTTTTTTGGTATTGAAAATCCAAAATTTACAGAGTGAGGGTGAGTGGATTTTTTTGTTTAAACAATAATATTGTTTAAAGTGAAACTTTTACTAAGTTCTCATTTGATGAATCTGCTAAGGGGTAGTGTTTCTTGAAGAAAAAGTATATGTCGGTTTAAAAAAATGGCAATGCTCAGTACCAAATTGTTATTAACAATAATTTTTTTTTAATACATACACTTGTCCGAAAAATCTGAATAAAAAGCAGTGAATAACTGAGGACCGACAAGGACGTACACTAATTTTGTCGTAAAAAAATATTGTTTAAAGGATTATTATAAAAAATTAAACATCATTAAAAATAAAAATACGTTAATTGACTTGCAGGAAAGCGGGTAGCGCAGCGGCTCGCTCGTTGCTTCGGCAATCGGTCGTGCAGAGCTGAACAAATTAATTCCTAACTCGGAAGCCAATAAAGACATTTCAATTTTCTTGTTTTGATTTTGCAACTGATATATCCAAGGGGTTAATTACTCAAATTGCATGGGGTTTTAATGGATTTTATGGGATTTTGAAGGATTACATGGAATTTGAAAGAATAGCATGGGATAAAAAGGTAATTTGAGGGATTGCATGGGATTTTTAAGGACTGAATGGGATTTTTAAGGATTGCATGGCATTTTAAGGGATTGCATACGATTAAACGGGATTTTGAGATATTGAATGGAATTTTAGGAGATTGCATGGAATTTTAAAGGATTGAATGGGATTGTATCGAAATTGCATGGGATTATATAGGATTATATGGGATTGAAAAGGATTGAAAAGGATTGCATGGAATTACAAGGAATTGTAAAGGATTACACGGGACTACAAAGGATTGCACGAAATTTCGTAGAGATTACCTGGGATTAAAAGGAATTGTACAGGATTGCATGAGATTCCACGGGAGTGCATGAGATTGCAAGCAATGCATTGGATTGCACGGCAGAGAACTGCATGCGATTGAAAAGTATTTCGAGGGATTGCACGGGATTTTTAAGGAATGCATGGTATTTTTAAGGACTGAATGAAATTTTTAAGGATTGCATAGAATTTAAAGGATTTGCATACGATTAAACGGGATTTTGAGAGATTGAATGGAATTTTGGTAGATTGCATGGAATTTTAAAGGATGGAATGGGATTGTATCGAAATTGCACGGGATTATACAAGATTGCATGGAATTACAAGGAATTGTAAAGATTACACGGGATTACAAAGGATTTCCCGAAATTTCGTAGAGATTACATGGGATTAAAAGGAATTGTACAGGATTGCATGGGATAACAAAGGATTGCATGAGATTCCACGGGAGTGCATGAGATTGCAAGCAATGCATTGGATTGCACGACAGAGAACTGCGTGGGATTGAAAAGTATTTCGAAGGATTGCATGGGGTTTTAAAGTATTGAATAGGATTTTGAAGGACCGCATGGGATTAAAAGGTATTGCGAGGGATTGCGTGGGATTTTGAAGGATTGGATGTGATTAAAAAATATATTCAAAGGTTGAATGGAATTTTGGGAGATTGCTTGGGATTTTATAGGATTGAATGAGATTGCATCGAGATTTCACGTGATTTTATAGGATTTCGTGAGACTGCTAAGGATTGTATGGGATTACAAGCGATTGAAAAGGACCGCATGGGATTACAAAGATTTGCACAACTTTACATGAGATTCCACGGGATTGTGTATGGCTGTAAACAGTGCATGGGATTGCAGGAAATTGTATAGAGATTGCATGGGGTTAAAAAGAATTTCACAGGATTGCATGGGATTATAAAAATGTTTGCATGAGATTCCACGGGATTGCCTGAGATTGCAAGCAGTGTATTGGATTTCACGACATTTTATAGAGATCGCTTGAGATTTTATAAAGATTGCATGGGATTACATGAGATTTAAAAAGATTTGATGGGATTACAAGGTATTTTAAAGGATTGCATGAGATTTTAAAGGATTGCATGGAATTTCAAAGAACTGCATGGAATTTTAAAGAACTGCGTGGGCTTAAATGTATTTTGAGGGATTGCACGAGATTTAAAAGGATTGAATGGGATTTTTAAGTATTGCATGGGATTTCAAAGTATTGCATGGAATTGCAAATGATTGCATGGGATTTTAAAGGATTCAATCGGATTGCGAGAGATTGCATGGAATTCCACGGGATTGCATGGAATTCCACGGGATTGCATGTGATTTCAAGCAGTGCATGGGATTGCACGAAATTTTATAGATATCGCTCGAAATTGTATAGATATTGCGTTAGATTATATCGATATTGCATAGGATTACAAGAGATTATGAAAGATTGCACGGGATTTCAAAAGATTGCATACGATTACAAGGAATTTTAAAGGATTCTAAAAGATTGCATAAGAATTTAAAGGGTTGCATGAGTTTGCATCAGCATTGCATGAGACATTGCATGGGATTACAAGGGATTGTAGAGGATTGCATGAGATTACAAAGGATTTTAGGAGATTCCACGGGAATGCATGAGATTGCAAGCCGTGCATGATATTGCATCGAGATTGCATGGGTTTACAAGGGATTGTAAAGGATTGCATGGGATTGTACCAGATTGGTATTATTTACTTTTGTAGAATTAAAAAAAAATTGAATATTAATAAATACAATAATGTTATTTTGCAAAAACATACAAATTTACATTAAATTTCAAACAATTAGTATTTACAAGACGAATAATGACATAATTAAATAATTGTTTATGGAAATTTTTAAAACAATTTTTCTTACAACGTAACTATTGCATATCGAAAATTGGTGAGAAACACATCCACATCCTTGTTGGCCCTCAGTTATTCTCTATTCTTTTCAGATTTTTCGAACAAGTGGAAGTATGAAAAAAATAATTGTTTACAACAATTTGTTGCTAAAAATTAAATTTTTTTGAAAATCCTTTATAATCACATGTAATCCTTTTAAATTTTGTATGTCTATCTGCATTTTTTAAACAAAAAATGGCTATTATCTTCGAGTTCGAGCTCAAATGCTCATTCGAGTGATCTGTTAGTGTGCATAGGAATTTCGTTTGTTTGTATTTTCGTCAGATGAGTCATAACTTCCTGCTACTCCTAATCATACTCTAATCATCTGATGAGTCACAAAAATGTCCAATTGTTCATTCACATAATTTAGAGAGAAGCTTAAAAACAAATTTTGTCGCGATATAGGAAACAATTTCTATGTTATAACCCAATCTTCAAACAATTTCAAAAAGTGAAGAAATAAGTTATTAATTTATTCATCGAAATTAAATCAACCTCGAGAAATAATCTGCATTGGGCTTGGATCAATCCTTAAATTAACTTCCCCACGCTGAATTAAAAATATTATTTTCTCCAACTCTTACATCGGAATTAATTTTTAGTTTCCTCTAACTCAGAGATATTCTGCATATAAAAATGAACCCAAAAATAAAATTGAAGATACGATGCCATTAAAATTGCAATGGACCATAAATGGATCTCTCGCCTTAAGTATCTTTCACTGACACAAAATACTCTCCAAACTGTACTTTTTATGTCCAATGTAATAAAAGACGTATTTTCTACTGAAATCCTTGGAGATTAAGATAATATTTACCTTCAAAGTATTGAGTTTCCTGCGAGCAAGATAACCCCTGCATCTTGCCTGAAGAAGTATGATGTGTCCGGTTAGCTTCTCGTCCCTTTGAGACTCGAGACGTTCTAGAGCACCAGCCCTGAAGAAGATCTGCAAAAAACAGAAAACAAGAACTCGTATTAGTACAAACCAGATTCGAGAATCTCAGAGACAGCAAAACATAAAATTCAATGCAGAACGTTTAAAAACTCTACAAATATCTAAATTAATCTCAATAAATAGCTCAAATTCTTCTTGATTGGAATCTATTATAAATCCATTTATTACTGGGTTCACAGCTCAAATTGGCTGATTGTTTATCATCAATTACGAAACGATCATTTAGGAATAATATTTAAATAAAAAAGCAAACTAATGACGCTGATCAAAGTATAATTGAGATAAATAATCGTCTCACGCTGGTAATTAGTCATTCAAGTTTCTTCAAAAAAGTAAGAACTAATATCTTGAAGAAAATTGATCAAAACAAATTCTGTACTATCAAGATTGAAAATAAAGAATTCCAACTAAGAAGGTCACCAACCGAAAACTAGAATTAAAATCTCAATAAATTAGCATTTTTTACGTCTCAGAATAAACTTTAACCCGACAGACACAATTTCGCAAAGTCTTCTCAAAATAGAAGAAACGTGATAAGATGTTTTCAGGACTGCAACCACGAATGAATATTTATGAAAGGAATCGTGGTTTCAAATTACAAACAGGACCTTAACCGCAAGCCACAAGTGGACCTCAAGTGTCAAGGTCGCGAGTGCGAAAGACTTTCGTCAAATTCAAGATTTTAGATGTCTCTACCTGAGAAGAAGTGTTTAAAGGAGTCGGTTTGGCAGCAACCTGTGGTCTTTGGGTGGTCACCACTGATGACGAAACCAAAACATTAGTTTTCGGGAGCGATGTTGCCTTCCAATTTCCTTTCTCGGCACTTCCTCTTTGAATCTTCGACGTCTCTTCCCAGCTGTCGATGCTACTCGCCCCACTCGAAGTCGATAAACTACTTTTTAAGGGTCTTACTTTTTTTTCCTCTGGAGGAGCAAACCTTTGAACAATCGGTGTAGCTTCAAAAACCTCGATAGTGTGCTCCAAACTGTGGTCCAAATCCTGAATAATCTCCTCCAGGAATCTCTTATTTTTCCCGAGCGTCTTCATATCTTGATGAGCTTCTTCAGTTTCATTTTCATTGCTCATGTGCCCACTATCTTCAGAACAATTTCCATCAGATACGTAACCACTGCTCTTTTCATCTTTTTCTTTTTTATCCTTTATCAGCTGAGAACCAGATTCTTTGATTTTAGTCCAGGAATCCTGGAGGACTTCTTTAGTTGATTCAGTATTTTTTGTGTTGAAGAAATTCACGAGGTGGACTATATCCTTTCGTTTTGTCGGGTTAGACTTTTCTGTCGGAAGAATCTTCTTCGGACTGGGTTTTCTTTCGTTTTCTGGTTCTTCTTCTTGACACTTCTTAATCTGCATTTCCCAGTTTCTCCTGATCTCTTGTATAGTCATCTCAGAGTCTTTTTTTAGGAGACTTTCTTGGCTCTTGGCAAAAATTCTAGTCTTGTGCAGAATATCTGGTTTGGTTCTTAATTCATCTCGGCTTTTAGAGATATCTTTAGCAGCATCTTTAAATGGAACATCTTTAATCAAAAGATCTTTAACTGAGACATCTTTACTTGGAACATCTGTAATTTTGGGAATATCTTTTTTTGGAGGTTCTACAGGGTCATCATCTTCATCCAACTGAGACATCAACTCCTGGGCTCTTCTCTCCAACTCTTCGTTTTGCAAGGGAGCAGATTTTGCTCGAATGAGTTTCTTCTTCTCATCGCTTTCGGGGTTTTTCAAGTTTTCATAAATTGGGACACTCTTTTTTATATCTGTCGAACTGACGATTGCCTCATGGCAGTTTGCATAGATATGTTCATCGATAGAACGATCCACCTCGTCAAGATCAATAACCCTCTGGACAATTCTCTCAGCAGTTCGATCTACCTGTGTTAGATCGGCGAGAGATTGTCCCAGTCCAAAATGTTGGGTCGAAAGGGGAATCCTACTAGGTCTCAATCCTGCAATCGACTTTGTCCTGGAAAGCCTTCCAGCATCTGCAGGAACGTTCCAAAGACTGGTAGTTCTATCTAGACTCTTCTTCTGGATTTTTGGACTCTGTTCAAAAATTCCAGAGTCCCTCCCAGTTGACTTGGCTCTACCATCCGAATCCACTGGAACACTCCAAAGACTTGTTGATCTATTCAGAGTCTTCTTCCTTAGCTCTTCTGGTTTTTTCGGCAACTTATCTGGAGTTGTTTGCAAACCCTTCTTTAGCAGAGCCCTGTCCTCTAGAATCGTACACGATAAAGGACTCTCTTTTGTTTTTTTCTTCTCTTTAGAAACCGGAGTTCTGGGACTTGAAACCTTCGGAGTGGAAGTTTTCTGCGCCGTTTTTAACTCCTTAGGGGTTTCTTGACGTTTACTTAAAGAAATTCGAGTAGCTGGTACAGGACCCTCGTTCTGTATTTGCACAACTGTGACATTTCGAGGTTTGGAAGCTGGGGGGCTTCTGATTGTGGTTTTGGAAGCGGACCGGTTTCCAGTGTTGCTAAACCTCTTTGGAGTAGAGGGAATGGGTGCTGTTCTGTCTTCGGGTTTTGGAGATTGTTTTGCATTTGAGAGAGGTTTGGAGACGTTGGGACTGCTCTTGGCCTTTGCCAATCGAGGCGAGATCCCAGATGACCATTGCAGAAGATTGTTTGGCTTCTGAATGCCAATGCTGGTCTTGGTGATCGTCTTTGAGGACATGGTTGGAAATAACCGTTATCAGTGCCCGTTTCTCGGCGACTCTCACTTGTTCAATCACAATCTCAATCCCCTTGGAAGGAATTGTTCGCAAGGCGATTTACTCCAGAGGATCATTTCATCGATTTTCCGGAGTTGTTGTCTTGACTGGAACGCTATTTTAATCGGTTCTTCTGCTTTGGAAGGCCGGCACTTTCTAAACCTCATTCAAGAATCTACTCACTCAGGGCACCGTAAGTCGAGGTCACAACTCACAACTCGCCGGCATATCGCATCGCGCACAGTCTAAATAGTGAATGAAGAGAAGAGATACAAATATACACTGAGAGGTCTTTCAGGGTTCGCTGCATGTGTCCGGAGGCGCGAGCTTGTATTTCAGAGATAAGAGCTTGATTTGCACTAGGTTGAGAGTTATATGTTTAATTGGAACGTGCAGTCGATATGGTCGTTACTCGTTACTCATTACTCGTTACCGGTTGGCGCTCGACGTCGGTTTCTAGGGGAAAGAAAGCAGGAAGCGCCATATAGTACAAATCGCCACTTGGTTTGCAAGAAGTTGATCGATGTCCACGTCGCTATGAAATCGGGTCGAAACTTCTTTCTTTACTCTTTTTAATCGAGACTAATACGGCAGAAAGAATTCCCCGAAAAAACGAGACCGATGTTTAATAACCCTTTTCTTTTATTTAGTCTTGTGGTCACTTGACTTTTTGGGAACATAGTTTAAGAATCAGTCTTAAATTTGGAAGAGGTAATACATAAAAAACAGGGAGTAAACAATGCATGTTTTCCAAAACAAAATTTTAAAAAGAAAAATGAGAACTTCAAATGGAAATAATTTCTCCAATTTCTGAATTTTCAATAAATTCTATAAGATGTTACTATCATTGAATAACACTTGTAACGTTAATTTCCAATTAATTTATCCCCCGGAAGAAATAATTCTTACTTTAATCAATACACCGGTGACCTAATTGAATAATTAAATAATCAGCAAAAAGGATCTCAATTAATTAGACCAATTGAATCATTAATTATATTTTTTTTAAAGATTGGCTTGAGATTTTTCAGGTAACTCGAGTTGAATGTCTCATTAAACTGGGGAATCAACTTCTGCGTATTGTCATCATCGATTGGTGGAAGAACCTGTTGCTCATTACTTTCTTATAACTCTACCGTTAACAAATTCATAACGCGTGTCTGGTACTCTCTCCTGTCTATAGAAAACCGATGTTATTAATTGAACAAACCGTTTTATCGACAATGATTTGTTTCTTTAGGTTTTATCCAAGTCGACTTACGACTTGGTTAGATGAATGTTTCAATTTGCGAGGGATTCAGAAGCGAGATTAAAACTACAGTACTTCTTCTGCAGAGACTGGAAATTTCCAAAATCGAAATAACGGTGAAAGATACAGATTGACATGATCAAAGAGATTAATTCAGAAAATTTAATGTATTCATTTTAATTTCACGGTCTTTACTTCTCGAGTCAATTTTGAATCTAAATCAAAACGGATTTTAACAGATTATTATTAATAAAATATTAATATTAAAATATTGTTTAAATGTACAGAAAACAGATTGATCTATATACTATAAATTGAGGACAATAGTTATAATAAAGATAAGAGATATGTTCAAAATTAAACACAGGTGAGATGCAATTAGAAAATAATTAGAAGGCTAGTACATAGAATAGTGTATCTGATAATCATCAGCAAGTGGAAATAATAATTACTTGAATGACATTGCATTCTTAAAGTATTACAACACTAGAAAAGAAAAGTTAAAGTACCTACAGGCAATATTTACGAGATGTAATTAGAACGAGAACCTACTTACAATCTCGTTAGCCACAAGAATTTTATCTAGTGAAATAAAGTATATATAGTATTTTGCTATATATGTATAGTGTTTTATTGAGATATATTAATTTTTGCCACTTATGGACCTCAATATAGTATTTATCAAAAACATCCAAACATTGAACAAAATAAATAATTAGTATTTTCTAGAAAATAGTACTGATCTATTTTACCCCTCCTTCACGAATGAATATGATTAACATTAAGTAAAAAATTTTCATTGATTTGTTAGAAGAACAAAATAAATCATTAGTATTTTCTAGAAAATAGTACTGATCTACTTTACCCCTCCTTTACGAATGAACATTCTTTGTAAACTTTTTTTCCGAACAAAAAAAACGTACATTTTTTCAATAAGTAGACCAGTAACTTTACAAGCAAAAAGATAGAGCATAACATTTTTTATATTAACAATTATTCCATTTCGAAAGTTTGATCTAGTTTTTTAAAAGTTTCATTTACAGAAATCATTGGGTAATGAAAATAACGAAGTGTCTAGGGTCTAGGCTCACCGAAAATATTTGTTCTACTCTCAACGAATTTTGGTGAACCTAGACACGGCCTAAAAATTGTGAACAGTAGTGCAATTTAGTTAGCACTTACTAAAATTTCATTTTAATTCTTCCAAATTAAACCGAAAAAACTGCACAAAATATGACATACACATATTTTGAATAAATTAATTATGAAGTGAATAGAAAAAACTAAACAGTATAAAACCTATCAAAATTCTACTCATTTAGGGATTTTAGACCCATCCCTTCGCCGCTAAGGAGATCTTACAATTGGAGATCTTGTCCATTTTTTAAATTCTAATTGTTCTACAATTTTAAATAATTGTTGTACATCAACAATTTTTGAAAATATCACAATATTCAAAGCAACTCTGAGAAAGATGTTTTGTTCACAACAAAACGATTTGTTTGTTATAGAAGCAACATTTTCTTCTTGTGAAAAAAAAATTTGGTTCTATCAATAAAATTGAACTGATACAACAAAATGGTTTAACATTTTAATGAGGTCAACAAAAGGTTTGTTGAAAGAAAAAAAATAGTTTTGTTGTTATCTCAAATTGAACATTTCTGAATTGCACTAATTGAGTGAATATTTTCAATTGTAAACATTATAGATTAAAGTTTAACAATTTCAAATTGAAAGATATCAATATAGGACCAATTTTCATTTAAGCGACAAAAAGTCAATAATTTCCAAATTCTGAACATTTGGGTATTTTCAGATTGCAAAACCAGTCAAAATGTATCACCGTAAACACATTCACTACTTATCTTGAGTTAAAAATGAGGATTGTCAAAAATGATTGATAAAATTAAGGAAAATATTCTCATAATTAATCATAACTAATTTTGGAAGATATCTGAAGGCCAACTTCAGAAAACAATATTTCAGGTTAAAATTGTTTATTTAACAATAGTTATTTAGAGTTTCATGTTTTCGATTTCTCTTTAGGTAAAGGTTGAAATTTTTATTTAATCCTAATGTCTTTGGTATGTTTTTATTTGAAAAATTGTATTTAAGAATTATACAATTGCTATTCTTATGGAGCATGTTTTTCTTGCATGACATTTTTTCAAATAAAATGTAAGAAAGCAATTTGTAAAAAATCTTTCAAGGAATAAATAAATCCTTTAACATTATGATTAAATAAGAATTGCAACTTTTACCTAAAGAGAAAGCAAAACATAAAACTCTAAATAACTATTGTTAAACAAACAATCTTAACCTGAAATCTGAATGAGAATGAAACTGAAATAGACATATTTTCCTCTACTTTCTAAACCATTTTTTAACAATGCTCATTTTTTAACTTGAGACAACTAGTGAACATCCTCAAGATAGAAATTTCCGTTTGAGCATAATAAGAAAAAAATAGTAAGCAGTGTAGATTAAAAAATAAATATATTAGGTAATCTCCCAAGGAATTCCCGGCTTTCAGCCGGTTGAATAAAACTCCCCCTTTTCCGGTTCGACCCCCATAACTTCGGATTAACTTCCAAATCCTCATCCACCTATTTGTCACGAGAGTAATCCAGACACATTGAGTTAGCACACAGTCTAAAAAACAGCAACAGGTTTCCACCCTTCAAATTAGGTAAACACCGTTTTTTAATTACAACTGAAGTTCCAAAATACCGTTTGTTAATAAAAGAATTTTTTTTTAGGGGAGAATCATCCCCTTGAAAGCAACATGGCGCTCGCGACTCGCAACTCGCGGGATCCTCGGCACTTTATATCCATATAAGTAAAACCGAACAACCGGTCGCTTCTTCGTGGCGACTGTCAGCGAGACCAATGAGAACTGACTTCAGGAGTGGCTCTTGGATTTTCAGAGAGCTCGTGTGTCAGGTGCGCTCCCCGATCCCCACCTACATAAGATAGTCACACAGACAAGTCTCGATGAGGCCCACACAGTTGGGGCCTCCTAGGCTGGAAAACATCGAAAGGGTCACACAAACAAGGAATCTCAGATGTACCTGTTCCACACACTCACAGGGACTACAAGATGCTCACGGGATGCTGCATCAACAACAACCGCAACCGGTCCACTGCTTAACCGAGAAGCCCAGTCTTCAGTATCCTCCTTTTTTTATTTTTTTTATTTCTGATCCTTTTATTCGTTTATCATTTATCTGGCGTCCCTTTTCCCGCTGTCCGCCCCTTAAACTACCCTAGAACCCTTGAGAGATGAGATTTCAAAAAAAAAAAAGTTTACCTGCCACGCGATGGAAATCTGAAATTGCATTGACGCATGCATTTTTATCTAGTATAGTGGAAAATAAGTGGCAATCGTTGGAGCTAACACGCGATAAATGATAACTCGTTTTAGTACGATTTGTGGCGATTGAGATTGAGAACTTCCTATAAAATGATCATACAATGTTGCGTTGCGTAAGTTATATAAGTGGATAGGAGAGGGCGAAAAAGGTTTAATTTTGGTTTGAGAGAATTTCAATTGGTATAGCTATAGGCAAAGCAAACGAGACACGCTTGTAAAGAAATTATTTATTTTTTTATTTAAAGCAATTTTACTTGGAGGAAATGTTCTGGGAGGTAATTCCCGTCATTTCCATAGACTTTGAATTCTTGTAGCATACAGATTTTTTTATTTATTCGAAAGTAGAGCAGGACGATTTTAAATTCCCGGTCATTTTCCGGTTTTCTCTCGATTCTGAGTAGGAACATCAGATAATTTTTGGTCAAAAGAATTACAATTTTGATTCCGATTTTCTGTTCCAAGTCAAATACTAATTATTTACGAAAATTCTCTGTCATAAAGTCTGAATTATAATTTCACACGGAAATCCCCTGTTTCAATGTAAACATTATAATTCTTTATGGAAATACCCCGTTCCAAGTCACATTTAATTCAAAAAATTCCTTCTTCCAAGACATAATTATATTTATTTACAATATTTTCTATAATAATTTAGAACAAGTTCTGATTCAGAGCAAGGAATTTTCGAAATCTGACGAATTCTGTCTTGGAACACGGATTGCTTTTGCAAATTCCGTTTTTATAAATCCGAATAAAAATTAGTTTATGAAATTTTCCGTTCCATGTCACAATTAAATGAAGATTAAGTCAGAAAGTCAGAATTATATTTATTTACAAAATTTTCTATTATGATTCAGAAATATAGGAACACCCTTTTTCCAAAATTTGGAAGAGGGAAGTTTCAAATTGTGACGAATTCTGACTTGGAACAGGGCTTTTCTAATTCTCTTTTTCTAAATTAGAATTACAATTCTTTTTCAAAATTCCCGTTCCATGTCAAAAATTCACTGTTCCAAGTAAAATTATAAATTTTTACGGAAACTCCCTGTCCTCAAGTAAAAATGATAATTCTTAACGAGATTTCTTCTTCTAAAGTGAATGTACAATGAAAATTATTATTCTTTATGGAAATTCTCAGTTTTAACTCACAATTATGATTCTTTTAGAAAATTTTCTTTCTAAAATTCAAAATTATCATTCTCATAAGAATCTATCTATGCAAAGTAACTTTTTTGTTGAAAATTCCTATTTTCGGTTTGAAATTGTAATTGTTTTGTAGAAAATTCTTCTTTTTGACTTAAAAATTCAACAATTTAAAGGAATTTTGTTTCTTTCTTGGTTCGAAATTCGGCTTTTTCGTTTAAAAATTTATCTCTTTTGATAAAAAAATCTAATTTTTTGTTGTTGAAAATTCAACTATTTTGGTAAAAAATTAGTCCGATTTGGTTGAGGATTAAGCTACTTTGTTAAAAATTATTTTTTTTTATTGAATTCAACTGTGCTTGATATCAAATTAAAATCTTCTTTGGTTGCAATAATATCAACTACTATATTTTTCGTTGAAAATTAATCTATTTTGGTCGAAAATTCAAATATTTTGTTAAAAATTCTACTAGTCGGTTGAAAAAAATAACACTAATTTTTGATGTTATTGTTTTTGACCAAATTTGGTTTGAAAATTCATTTCTCACGGTAAAAAAATTCTGTACAGGCTTCAGCTTTTTTTGAAAATTCATCTCTTTAATTAAAAATTTAACTATGTATTTTGTTTAATATTCGTTTTTTCTTTAGGTAGAAAATTCAACTATTTGCCTGAAAATTAACTTTTTTGTTGTAAATTTTAGTCTTTTGTGGAAAATTCGTCTTTTTGGTTCGAAAATTGAACACTTTGTGAAAAATTTAGTTTTTTGGTTAAAAATTCATAATTTCAGTTGAAAATTCATCTTTTTGGTGAAAATTTGACTATTTTGCTTCAAATTCGTTTTTTTGGATGAAAAATTCAAATATTTTGGTAGGACATGCAACTATTTGGTTGAGATTTATATATTTTTATTGGAAATTCAACTCTTTTGTTCAAAATTCGTCTTTTTGGTTCGAAAATAGTGTAAAATTGGACTATTTGGTTAAAATTTCATGTTTTAACTGAAAATTTAACTATTCCATTTTCGGTGGAAAATTGATCTTTTTTGGTAAAAAATTAATTTTTTCGGTTGAACTACTTTGTTAAAAATGCACTTGTTTAGTTGAAAATTCATCATTTTAGTTGAAAATTCATCTCTTTGGTTGAAAATTTAACTATTTTGTTAAAAAATCTTTTTTTTTACTGAAAACTTAACTATTCAATTTTTTGTGGAAAATTGATCTTTTCTGGTAAAAAACCAATCTTTTGGGATGAAAGTTGAACTACTTTCTTAAAAATTCAGTTGTTTGGTTGAAGATTCATAATTTTAGTTAAAAATTCGTTTTTAATATTTTTGTAGAAAATTCAACAATTTGATTGAGAATTTTCTTTTTTATTGGAAATTTAACTTTTTCGTTGAAAATTTATCTTTTTGGCTTGAAAATGGTATAAAATTCGACTTTTTTTGTTGAAAATTAATATTTTCGGTATGAAAATTGAACCATTCGGTTGAAAATTTATGTATTTTGTTAAAAATTTAACTACTTTGGTAGAAAGTCTAACTATTTGATTGAAAAGTAACTTTTCTGTTGAAAATTCATCCTTCTGGCTTGAAAATTTAACTCTTTTGCTCAAAAATGTTCTTTTTGGTTTGAAAATTGATTTCTTCCGGTAAATTTTTTTATCTTTTTCGGTTCAATTTCAATGGTTTGGTTTAAAAATGTGACTGAAAAATCTTCCTTCGTTGAAAATTCAACTCTTCTGTTGAAAAATCATCTTTTTGGTTGAAAATTCGATTATTTTGTTTAAAAGTCATCTATTTTGTCGCAAATGTAATATTTTTACCTAAAATTTTAGAAATTTAAAGGGTTTTAAATTGAATCATACAGAAGGTGTTTTGTCCGAAAGTGGAAACATTTTAGGCTTTTTAACTTATCCAGCTTATCTTCATAAAATTATTTGAAGAACGTAAATTATTATTAAAAACAATTTTTCCAAATTTCTGAATACTTCCTAAAGCCATTAATACAACAAAAATTAAATATAACTACAAGGATTTTCTGGGAAGACTGTTTGAAGTCTTTAATTTAAACCACTGACGAAAACATTTCATTTGTGCACGACATTTTCAAGTGAAATAATTCTTAATAAAAATCACTTATATTTGAAGCATCAAGGCTGTGAAGTTAACCAGGGGACAAGAATCCCGAAGTTAATTTGAAATGACCCATATAAATCAATGATTTTAATTCCAAAATATGACTTGAAGACTTCGGATGATTTAAAATTATCATCTAAAAGTTTCAAGTTAAAATATTTGAATAACCTTTCCATGGAACTATGCATAATTCAGATAATTGTTAATAAAAAAAATTGAAGACCAATTGCTGGATATTCAAATTTCAACCTTAAATTTAATGTGATTTTCACGATTAAAAATATTAAACGAAACTTGAAAATTATTTTGATAATGACAGAAGAATTTTGAATACAGTATTAGGATCCATGAATTGGAAACTGAAAAAAAACCATTTCAATTGAATAAAACAAACATGTCATTTTTATTATGAATTTTCTTGGTTGCATGGTACTGTTCAGGCATTTCCTTGAAAAATTTTCAACAAAAAGTTTGAATTTTCAACAAAATAATTAAATTTTCAACAAAATAGTTAAATTTTTAATACAATTGTTGAATTTTCAACCTACAAATATGAATTTACAACCAAATGGTCGAATTTCAAACAAAAAAGATTATACTTGAACCAAAAACAGTTGATATTTCAACCAAAAATAAGAATTTTCAACAGAATAGTTCAATTTTAAACCAAAGAGTTGCATTTTCATAAAAGTACTTAAATTTTCAACCAAACAGTTGAATTTAAAACTAAAAAAGATAAATCTTCAATCCAAAATTTGTAATAAAATGTTGAATTTTCCAACCAAAAGACGAATATTTAACGAATAATGATTTTTCAGTCAAGAAAGTAAAAAAGTTTACCTAAATTGTTGAACTTCGAAGCTAAAAAACGATTTTTTAAAGCAGTTGAATTTTCAATCAAAAAAGAATAATTCTCAAAGAAAAATCTGATATTTGATATTTTAACTGAAAAAAGAATTTAATTGCAAATCAAGAGCAATAGAATTTAATCAAAAAGAAGAATTCTCAACAAAAAATGTAATAGCCAATATTTTAAATAAAAAAATATTATAACTTTACATTTACTTTTTACAACTTTACAATATAATAATTGAATCTTCGAATAAAACCGATTCATTTTCAACTAAACAGCTGCATTTTTCACACAAAAAAAACAATTTCTACCAAAATAGATGAATTTTGAAACAAAAAGGGCGAATTTTCAATAGGAGTTGAATTTTCAACTAGCAAATATCAATTTTTTATTTAAAAATATCAATTATAACCAAAAATTGAATAGTTACATTTTCAGATAAGAAAGTTCATTCTAGGCAAAAAAACAACTAATTTTCAGCAAAATAGTTAAATTTTCAACCAAAGAGATGACTTTTCAACTAAAATGATAAATCTTTAAAAAAAATGAATGTTCAAAAAAAGAGTTCAACATTCAACCAAAAAGGTGATTTTTTAATCAAGAAAATTAATTTTCTACAAAAAAGATTAATAATTATCAACAAAATACATGAATCTTAAACTAAGTGTGTATTTAAATTTGAAACTAAAAAATATGAATTTTCAACCAAATAGTTGAAGTTTCAACTAAAAAATATACATTATCAACCAAAAATGGAATAGTTAAATTTTCAGTTGAGAAAATTAACTCTTAACGAAAAATAAAACGAATTTTTAATAAAATAGTTAAACTTCCAACCAAAGAGATGAATATTCATGAAAAAATTAATTTTTATGAAAATAGTTAAAATTTCACCAAATAGTTGAATTTTTGACAAAAAAACAAACAAACACTTTTCATTAAATAGATGAATGTTGAAATAAAAAAAAAACGAAATTTCAACGATATAAAAATTTTTAACCCAAAAAGAGGAAATTTCAAACCAAGAAGACTATTTTTCTACCAAAAAAGACGAATTTTCAACTAAAAAAGATCAATTTTCAACTTAAATAATAAATCTTCATCTAGAATAGTTGAATTATCATTTGAAAAAAAACTTTTAACAAATGAAAAAACGTATTTTCAACTAAAGAAATGAATTTCAACTAAAACGATGAATATTAAAAAAAAATGAATGTCTAACAAAGCGGTTCAACCTTCAACCAAGTAGTTGAATTTTCAACCAAAGAGATAAATATTCATGAAAAAATTTAATTTGTTCATAGTAGTTTAACTTTCAACCAAATAGTTGAATTTTTGACGAAAAAGATAACTTTTCATAAAATAGATGAATTTAAAATTAAAAAGAACGAAATTTCAACGAGAGTTAAATTTTTAACCCAAAAAGAGGAAATTTCAAACCAAGAAATTTTTTTTTCTACCAAAAAAGACGATTTTTCAACTAAAAAAGATCAATTTTCAACTTAAATAATAAATCTTGAACTAGAATAGTTGAATTATCATAAGAAAAAACTATTAACAAATGAAAGAACGAATTTTCAACTAATGACATGAATTTCAACTAAAAGGATAAATATTCAACAAAAAAAAAGAATGTTTAACATAGCGATTCAACCAAGTAGTTAAATTTTCAACCAAAGAGATGAATATTTATGGAAAAATTAATTTTTATCAAAGTAGTTCAACTTTCAAACAAATAGTTGAATTTTTGACCAAAAAGATCACTTTTTCATAAAATAGATGAATTTTGAAATAAAAAGAACGAAATTTCAACGAGAGTTAAATTTTTAACCCAGAAAGAGGAAATTTCAAACCAAGAAAATTATTTTTCTACCAAAAAAGACGATTTTTCAACAAAAAAAGATCAATTTTCAACTTAAATAATAAATCTTCAACTAGAATAGTTGAATTATCATTTGAAAAAAAAAAACTGTTAACAAATGAAAAAACGAATTTTCAACTAAAGAAATGAATTTCAACAAAAACGATGAATATGCAAAAAAAAATGTTTAACATAGGGATTCAACCAAGTAGTTAAATTTTCAACCAAAGAGATGAATATTCATGAAAAAATTAATTTTTATCAAAGTGGTTCAACTTTCAACCAAATAGTTGAATTTTTGACCAAAAAGATCACTTTTCATAAAATAGATGAATTTTGAAATAAAAATAACAAAATTTTAACAATAGTTAAATTTTTAATCCAAAAAGAGCAAATTTCAAAACAATACCAAAAAAGACAAATTTTCAACTAAAAAAGATCAATTTTCAACTTACATAATAAATCTTCAACTAGAATAGTTGAATTATCATTTGAAAAAAAATCGTTTAAAAAATGAAAAAACGATTTTCAACTGAAGAAATGAATTTCAACTAAAACGATGAATATTTAAAAAAAAATGAATGCCTAACAAAGCGGTTCAACCTTCAACCAATACTTAAATTTTCAACCAAAAAAATATACATTTTCAATTAATAATGTAATAGTAGATATTTCAACAAAAAGAGGTTTCCAATATAAATCAAAAACAGTTGAATTCAACCAAAAAAGACGAATTTCCAAAAAAACAGTTGAATCCTCAACCAAAGAAGGTTAATTTTCAACCAAAAAGTTAAATTTTTATCCCAAAAAATAATTTCCACTAAAATAGATGAATTTTTAAAGTAAAAAGATGAATTTTCAAATAAATATTTGAATTTTCAACAAAAAAGGATGAAATTTTAACAACATTGTTGAATTTTCAACGTGATAGAAAATTTTTTAACTAAAACTATAATCTTCAGAAGGAAACAACTGCAAAAAAAGGAATAGAAATAGAAATACTTAAGGCCACGTAAACGTATCCTCAAATTTTTTGTTTACATTTTTTTCAAAATCAACTTACGTTCACACGCAACGCGATATCGAGTTGAAAATTTGGGAAACTAAATATGAAGCACTAAGAAACGCGGGTCTGGTCCTAAATTTTTATAATTATGAAAAAAACAAAACAAAAATTTCGTTATAAAAAAAAAATTATTTACTTATAAAAATTTAGGACCAGACCCGCGTTTCTTAGTGCTTCATATTTAGTTTCCCAAATTTTCAACTCGATATCGCGTTTCGTGTGAACATAAGTTGATTTTGAAAAAAAATCTTTAAAAAAATTTGAGGTTACGCTTACATGACCTTAAGGAAAACAAATTGCTAACAAGAATAATTTATATCAGGGGCAAGAGTGTGAAGTCTGATATTGAATAGCATTGCCATACCATAGATTACTATAGATTTCACACATAGATTAATCAAATTTTCTTTTTTTTTTTATAAAATTTAAAATGAGATGGATTAAAGTGACTAAAGCGGCCTTTTCCTTTAAAAAAGTGGCGTGGCAGTCCTGACAATGTTTCACCTCTGATTGTATCCAGATCATTCTAAAAGTCATAACTTCTGATAGAGCTTTAACTATCATTATTATTGCATCTACTGAAGCATCTATGATGTGCCCAGTTTCGTTAAACTGTAAGTATATGTTCCAGAAATTTGATGAAAGATCCCTACTTTCTTTTCGTAACCATGCAAATTACGTGTCTTACCAGGAAACCAATATTTTAGTACATTTTACTTCCATGGTTGCACTTATATTTGTGAATGGATCAAAATCTTCTTTATCAGTGAATTCAAGAACTGTAACATCCAGAAACTGTTTAGACGACCTAAGTCTGAATAATTTATCGTAAGGTTGATTTTTATTTCTCGAGACAGGACATCATGTTTCAGCTATCTGACTCAAAAACTAATTTCCATCTGTCAGAAATCTCAGGTTCCCATCTTCTTTTGACGCGTAAATAATCGGAAACAGTGTTGTTTCGTAAGGATTGTAGAACGATGAATTTAAATCGTCTAGCTACCTTTTTTCTTCATAAACTAAAATGTTTTTGAGATTATCGATAAACACCACTGCTTGATGAATTTCCAGATCATTTTGAGAAAATCTAATCAGGTTATCAACCCATTCTAGTTTGTTTGCACTAATTATTTCCGATTTGAGAAGGACACATAAAAATGTAAACCACACTTGACGGTTAATTAACACTTTGGGCCTTAGAATACTTTTTGTAATCTATAATGTTTTTATTTTTCAAACTATTGTTCACGAGACCTCAATTTTTTTCTCCGGTCAACGACTAACTGACACACAACATTGGTTGCTAACGGTTCTATGACCTAAATTAATATTTTTCATTACTGATGATAAGAGAATTACAGAAAACACTTAGTTAATAAGTTTCCAGAAATCGATTTTTTCTTTCTAATAGATGCTGAGAGCAATCTATGAATAAATTAGTCACATTAACCTAGGTTTTTCTAATATTGGTTAATACTATTTCTACATAAAGTAGAAAGTAATGCATTAAGTTTTGAGGATCGAACTAAACTTTACACGAGATAATTTAGTAATTAATATCTTTAAACTCTACATAAAATGAAAATATATTTTTCTTAAACCCTAAATATATAAACTTAATGTTTTAAAATTCCACACAAAGTGACAATAATTTTTTATGGAAAAATTATCCCTACAAAATTAAAAACGTACTCAAGGAGTCAATCTTAAAATTCATCAAACCTTTGTAATACTAATATGATTTATAATATCGATGAAAATAGGCCGACTGTTAATTGCTGCAAATTTCGAAGGAGAAACTGAAGCCTTCCTTTAGAAAAAAACGGTTTTGGTTAAAATGGTTTATTTACAAAAAAAGTTATGTGGCTGATTTTATTTCTTGAAAGATTCTGAAAGATTCGGAACAATTCTGTTTGGTTGGTTTTAAATTTAAAAAAAAAGAGCAATTATACAATTACTATTTTTGTAAACAATTACAAAAATTTTTTTTAAATTTTAATATAAATGGGATAAGAATGTTAATTATAAGGAATTTTAAGCCTAGCCATTTCTTCTAAAGTAAGCGTCAATATATCTGCTACAATTACTTACAATTGAAAATTAATATAGTTTGCTTGATTTTATCAATCTGGATATCAAATTCACAATGAAATACTTTTAATTCCTAAGATTTCAAGACCAAATATATTGCATTTTCAACAAAATAATTAAACGTTCAAGAAAAAAAGAGAAAGATGACTTTTCTACCAAAGAATATAAATTTTTAATCGAAAAGGACGAAATTTTAACGAAACAGTTGAATTTTCAGGCCAAAAAGACGAATTTTTTATAAGAAAGTTGAATTTTCAACCCGAAAAGTTGAATCTTCAACAAAAAAGTTCATTTTTAACTCCGAAAGATGATTCTCTACCATAAATGATGAATTTTCTACCAACAGACGATTTATTAATAAAATAATAGAATCCGCAACCAATCATTTAATCAAAAAAAATTAATTTTAAACCAAATAATTGAATTTTCAACTAAAAAAGACTTCTCTGAACCAAAAATTAAATTTTCCAAATTTTCAGTTTAAAAAAATTAATTTTAAAAGAAAATGAATTTTCCACCTGTTAAAATAAACAAAAAAAGACTATTTTTAACCAAATAGTT
Source organism: Andricus curvator (assembly GCA_932195095.1). NCBI lineage: Eukaryota > Metazoa > Arthropoda > Insecta > Hymenoptera > Cynipidae > Andricus > Andricus curvator. Next base: position 182,271 of record CAKNYM010050329.1, read on the forward strand.
AAATTTACAAAAAAAATATGAATTTTCTACCAAAAGACGATTTATGAACAAATTAGTAGAATCCTCAACCAAACAGATTAATTTTAATCAAGAAAGACGAATTTTAAACCAAATAGTTGGATTTTCAACTAAAAAAGATTTTTCTAAACCAAAAATTGAATTTTCCAAATTTTCAGTTTAAAAAAATTAATTTTGCACCTGTTTAAATAAACCAAAAAATACGAATTTTTACACAAATAGTTAGATTTACAACCAAAAATATGAATTTTCTACTAAAAGACGATTTATTAACAAAATAGTACAATCCTCAACCAAACAGATGAAGTTTTAATCAAGAAATATGAATTTTAAACCAAACAGTTGGATTTTCAACTAAGAAAGATTTTTCTGAACCAAACATTGAATTTTCCAATTTTTCAGTTTAAAAAAATTAATTTTAAAACAAAATTGATTTCCCATCTGATGAAATAAACAAAAAAAGACAGTTTTTAACCAAATAGTTAAATTTACCACCAAAAATATGAATTATCAAGAAAAAAATTAATCCTCAACCAAAACAGATTAATTTTCAGCCGAACATATGAATTTTCAATTAAAAAGGATTAAAGATTAACTTTGTACCAAAAAAGACGAATTTTCAACAAAATAAATGAGTTTTCACTCAAATTGTTGAATTTTCAACTAGTAAAGATCAATTTTTAATTAAAAATATCATGTTCGAACAAAAAATTGAATAGTTACATTTTCAGTTTCAAAAATTAATTCTTAATAACAAAAACATAAGAATATTTTCAATAAAACATTTACACTTTCAACCAAGAAGATGAATTTCCAAATAAAATGATGCATTTTTAACAAAAAAATGAATTTTCAACGAAAGAATTCAACTCGAAAGATGATTTTCAAACAAGAAGATTAATTTTCTAAAAATGAAATAGTTAAATTTTCAACGAAAGAGATAAACCTTCAGATTTTTAACAAACTAGTTCATCTTTCAACCAAGTAGTTGAATTTTTGACCAAAAAAGATGACTTTTTAACAAAATAATTAAATTTTTAATTAAACAGTAGACCATTGAAAGTTTTTTCGAAAATCAAAATATTGGGATATCTTCGTGCACGGTGAGCCTCAAACAACTTTAATTTTAAGCTTTTATTTCTTTTATTAATTGTTTTTATTTTTTAAATCATACCAGCATCGTTTAATTATAACCTGAGATGAACCCGTTAATAAAAAAATGGTTCAAAAACTTTTGCTGTGATAAAAGGTTTTTTTTCAAATATACAAAAATCTTTGTTGATTCAACAGTTATCATTTCACAAAAAATTGTTTACAGTTGATTTAACTATATTAGCAATACCTGAGTAAACAATTTTTTTATTCATTTTTTTTTTTTTGATAATCAAAATTTCTAATTTTGAAAAAAGCGCTCCCCCGATTATTTTTATTTTTGTGTGCAAAACATGCGTATACTATGTAAGAATAATATTTCGCAAAAAAAAATTCTTGGAATATCTTTTTTAGGTTAAAGTTGGTTGAGGCTCACCATGAGTGGTAGCAGATAGGAGAGTGACGTGCAAGTTTGGACACTGTATAGGTTGGGACACTATATAAGTTGGAACACTATATAGGTTGGGACCCTATATAGGTTGGGACACTATATAGGTTGGGACACTATATAGGCTGGGACACTATATAGGTTGGGACACTATATAGGTTGGAACACTATATAGGTTGGAACACTATATAGGTTGGAACACTATATAGGTTGGGACACTATATAGGTTGGAACACTATATAGGCTGGAACACTGTATAGGCTGGAACACTGTATAGGTTGGGACACTATATAGGTTGGGACACTATATAGGCTGGAACACTATATAGACTGGAACACTGCACTGAGAAAAATGTTTGTTTGAATCAAACAAATTTTGTTTGAATCAAACAAATTATTTCTTCGATATAGGGTCAAACAAATGTTTGTTTGATTCAAAGAAATTTGTTGTTTGTCCTTATTTCTTTGATTCGAACAAACTTTTGGTTAGTTCAAATAAATCTCTTGCTTAAGTTAAGTAAAGTTCTTGTTTACATTGAATATATATTTTTTTAAATTAATTATAGATTTTGTTCAAGTGAAGTAAATCTTTTTCTTTTTACACTTAACCTCAAAATTGAGCATTCTTTATGAAAATGATTTATAAGCTCGATAATATGTTTTTTTTCTCAATCATAATTATCGTTCTATATGTAAAAGAAGGAACACTTATTCAATCCGAAAGTTTACTCCTGTTTAATTACTAATTGTGCTTGTCATTTCTGAATTAAAAAGGCATAAACTAGAATAATTAGAAATGAACCAGAGTCAGACAATTGAATTGAACATAAGTGTTCCTCCTTTTAAGTATAAAGCGATAATTACAATTGATAAAAAACATTATCGATTTCATAAACCATCTTTATAAAGAAAGGAGGTTAGAAATTAAAAAGACTTACTCGCCTGCGAAATCTTCAACTATATCCAAGGTAAAGCCCCAAAATTCAAGTAGTTCAAACTCTCGAGATATTGCGTCCATTTTACAATTAATTTTAAGTTTTCCAGTAAATCAGAACCGTTAGAATCATACAACATTAAAAAAAAGAACAATGCCATTAAATCAATCAAAGGATAAGTCAATTTAGATTTTAGGTTAGTACCGCAGGGAAACCTGCCGGCAGCACCTTAGCACGCCTAGGGGCATTTTGTAGCACTTCTTTGCATTATATTTTTTGTTTGAATCAAATAAATATTTTTATGAATTCAAATAAACAAATTTCAAACAAATGCATTGTTTAATAAAAGCCAATTTTTTGTTTAAATCAAACAAATTGTACTAAAAAAATTATTTGTTTAAATCAATGAGGCAAATATTTTCCATTTCTTAAAATTAAATAAACCTTTTTTTAATTTCAGCAAAAAATTTGTTTCTTTCAATGATATGAATTTAAACAAATTTTGTTGTTTGATTCAAACAAACATTTTTCTGAGTGTGTATAGGTTGGGACACTATATAGGCTGGAACACTGTATAGGTTGGGACACTATATAGGT
>CAKNYM010050329.1:187039-202202 GCA_932195095.1 Andricus curvator
TTGGGGTACGATGTACCGACCACTTGGGGTACGATGTACCGACCACTGGGGGTACGATGTACCGACCACTGGGGGTAACGATGTGCCGACAAAACAAAACAAACATGAGAACTCGGAATTTCGTACCCCAAGTCCGAGAGATCTATTAGAATTAGAGTCACAAACAAGATAAAATAAACACCGTTCTAAATCTAGCTGCAACCAAATTTATCCCTAAGTTTTTATTGTGAAGAAAAAAGACGTTTTTGTAAATTTTATTTTTAGTAATTTTAGAGTCTATTCGAATCACAGCCAAGATAAAATGAATACCGATCTAATTCTACCTGCAACCAAATTTATCCCTACGTTTTTATTGTGAAGAAAGAAGACATTTTTGTAAATTTTATTCAGAACAGTCAATTTTACGTGAGTCGAGTTGAAACTCAACATTTCTCTTCACAATTAGACATAAAATAGAAATGAATAATTTTTTTTTAATTATCACCCCCATAAGTCTGTTTTATTGAGTCCCAAAAAAACCCCATCAGTAGAAAATTGGGTTGCAAGTTTCTGGCGCTAATTATCATTTTTTTGCGGTTTTTTAAATAAAAAATTGTTTCTAATACATAAAATACTACTTTTTACTGATGACTAGCTGTTTAAATGAATTTTCTAAACAATTTATTTTTGTTTTTAGCAATTTTCTCTGAGAATAGACTTAGGCAATCGCGGGTTTTCAGAATTTTTCATCTTATTTTTAACTTTTCAGTTAGAGCGAGACCATAATCAAATAAATTTAACAGATATAATTGTTTAAACAATTTATTTTCATTTATAATAATATTCATTTAGAATAATACCAGAAGGTTGCAGTTTTTTTCTCAAATTTTTCACTTTTTGTCCACTTTTCAATTAGAGTAAGGTAATAATTAATTCAAGTTAATAAACATAATTTTTTGAACAATCTTTTTTTAAAAATAAAATTCTCTTTGAATAATGCTACAAAATTGCTGTTTTTTCTGAAATATTCAACTTTTTGTCGACTTTACACTGGAACGAGTTAAAAATAATTGAAATTTAACAAACATAATTGTTTGAACAAATTATTATTGTTTATTAGTAAACTATTTGTCAATTTTTCACTTAGTGACATAATAATTAGTTCCAGTTAACATATATAATTGTTTAAGCAATTTATCATTGTATATATTTATCTTCTCTTAGATAATTGCTAGAAAGTTGCGCTTTTTCTGAAACTTTTTACTTTGCTTTGGCTTTTTAGTTATAAACAAATGATATATAAACAATAGAGAGAATTAGTTTTTAAACAATCTCTTTTTTGTGAACATATTTTTCCGAAATAAAACAGATATTTGAAATGATCTTCAAATTTTCTGTACGGATCATATTAAATATAAATTTTCCTTGAAGTAGTATTTTCGAGAAAATAGTTGAATTTGTAACAAAATAGTTGAATTTTAAGCCTCCAAAGATAAATTATCAAGATAAATGTAAAAGTTGTTTTTTTAACAAAAACAGGAGAAATTTACAATAAAAGAGATGAATTTTGAAACCAGAAAGACGAATTTTCAATCAAAAAGATTATTTTTATATGAAAAAAGACGAATTTTCATTCACAAAAATATCAATTTTCAAACAAAAAAACCATTATTACCAAAATAGTCCAATTTTGAAACAGAGACGAATTTTCAATATAAAATATGAATTTTCCAACAAAAAAGATGAATTTTCAACAAATAAATATTTTCAGTCAAGAAAGACGAATTTTCTGAAAACAGTTGAATTTTCAACCCGAAAATATGAATTTTCAACCACAGTTCTATTTTTAAACAAAAAAGAGAACATTTCAAACAAATAAGAGAAATTTTTAAACCAAGAAGAATAGTCTTCTACCAAAAAAGACGAATTTTGAAATAAAAATTATAAATTTTTAACCAAATATGGAAAATTTACATTTTCAGTTGAAAAATTAATTTTTAACGCAAAAAATCAAATTTTCAACAAAATAGTGGAATTTTCAGTTAAAGAGACGAATCTTCAACCAAGGAAATAAATTTTCAATTAAAAAATAAATAAAATTTCAACAAAATAGTTAAACTTTCATCCAAAGAGGTGAATTTTCCACTGACATAAGCTTTTGAATCTTCAAGTGGAAATAGTTCAATTTTCAGTTAAAAAATTAATTTTCAATAAAAATAAAGGAATTTTCAAAAATGGTGAATATTCAATAAAACAATGATTTTTTTAAACGGTCATTCAACCTTCAACCACGTAGTTTAATTTTTAAGCAAAAAAGATTAATTTTGAACGAATAATGTAATAGTAGATATTTCAACAAAAAATATTTTAATTATGAATCAAAAACAGTTGAACTGAACCAAAAAAGAGGAATTTTTAAGAAAATAGTTGAATTCTCAACCATAAAAGATTAATTATCAACCAAACAATTGCATTTTTATCCAAGAAGGATGAAATTTTTCCTAAAACAGATGAATTTTTAAACCAAAAAGATAAATTTTCCAAAAAAATAGTTGGAATTTCAAACAAGAAAAATTTCAATTTAATTTTCAACACCAAGGTTAGGAATTTTTAACAACAAACGAAAAAGATAGAAATGGGCAAATCAGTTACTGACAAGAATATTATATCAGGGTGACCCCAAAGCTTGATTTTCATAATTTCCTCATTTTTCCCTGACCAACTTTCATTTCCCCTGATCATTAATATTCAAAGACAAGAATCTTGTAACATTTTTAGCATAGAATCTTTTATGATCGGAATAAAAAATTTCAAATTAAAAATTTATTATCCATAAAAGTTATTTAAAGTGCCTTTTATAGCAATTCCTTTACTTTTCCGTGACTTTCCCTGATCAGTAAAATTCCTTGACTTTTCCAGGTTTTCCTGACCTACGGCCAACCTGATTTAAAAAAATGTGTAATGACAAAATAAATATATCAAAGATGGTTAATTTTAATATGTTAAAGAAAGCAAAAAGGTCATGTAAATTAAATTACAGGTGGTACTTTGAGTCTTAATTTCCGCCAAGTATTCAATGAGAAGGAGATTTTCTATCGCCTACTGTGAAGTTATTTAATGACTTTCGATTTCGTATCTTCAAAGGAACAAATTTGAATCTCAGTATAAGTGAAGAAAGGTCTCCCGAAAAGTACGAGTGAAAGTTCTAAAGTTGCCCCGCGACTATCTGACCTCAGCACGTTACTAATTAATAATTAAAAAAATGATGGAGATAAAACTAGATCCTATCTGAAAAAAGAGAAACATACGGACATAAAAAAAGTAATAGACAATTTTATGTTTCATGCTAGACGTTTTCAGGGTGGCCGAAAAACTTCATTTTCAAAATTCCCTGATTTTTCTCTGACAAATTTTTAATTTGCTCTGGTCGTTAATATTTAAATATCAGCATTTCAATATTGTAACATTTTTAACATAACATATTTTAAAGACGGAATAAAACAATAGAATTTCAGATTAAGACTTAAAATTTATTTATTTCAACCAAGAAATTTGACTTTTTTACCATAAAAAATAAATTTTCAATCCAGAAGGACGAATTTTGAATAAAACGGTTACATTTTTAACCGAATAAATCAATTGTTTAGAAGACAGTTAAATTTTCATTAAAAAAAAAGAATTTTCCATCCAATGAATACATACATTTTTTGACAGAATACTTGAATTATTTAGAAGACCATTCAAGTTTCAACTCGAAAAGTAGAGTTTTTAACAAAAAGCTGAATTTTTAACAAAAAATGTAATAGTTGATATTTCAACCAAAAAGGCGAATTTTCAACTAAAATGATAAATTTTCCAACGAAAACGCGAATTTTCAACAAATAAATATTTTTCAGTCTAGAAGGGAAAAAAATTCATCTAAATTGATAAACTGTCAAGCCAAAAAATAAATTTTCTGCAAAACACTTGAAGTTTCAACCTAAAATGTAAAATATACATAAAAACGAATTTTGAACAAAATATTTAAAATTCCAATCAAGGAGATGAACTTTTAACCAAAAAAATAATTTTGCAAGAAAGCAGTTCAACTTTTACCCAATTACTTTAATTTTAAATTGAAGAATATCAATTTTCGACCAAATAGTTCAACTTTCAACCAACGAGACGAATTTTCAACAAATGATGTAATAGAAGATATTTCATCAAAAAACGATTTTAATTTAAAATAAAAAATAGTTGAATTCAACCAAAAACAACGAAATTAAAAAAAATGTTGAATCCTTCACCAAAAAGAATAATTTTCAACCAAACAGTTGCATTTTTATTAAAAAAGAATGAAATTACAAAAATGAAAGACAGATGAATTTTGAAACCAAAAAGACAAGTTTTTCAAAATATAGTTGAAACTTTAACCAGAAAAGATTTAGGTTGAATTTTTAATACCGAAATTGTAAAATTTCAACAAAAAGTTCATTTTCTGCTAAAATAGTTGAATTTTTTACCAACAAAGACGAATTTTCAACCAAAAGTAGAAAAGTTACATCATCAGTTAAGAATTTTTAACTGAAATCACGAATCCTCAACAACAACAAATGATTTTTCAACAAGAGGTTCAATTTTCAACCAAGTAGTTCAATCCGAAAAAGATTAATTTTCTGTCAAAAAAGATTATATTTCTACTACAGATGAATTTTTGAACCAAAAAGACGAATTTCCCAAAAAATAGTCAAATTTTTAACCAAGAAAGATTTCAGTTTAATTTTCGAAACCAAAATAGTTTAATTTTCCACCCCCAGCTTCTCCAGCTAACACTCCACTTCCCGTATCCTACTCACCACATTTTTCATAATTTCTCCTACTTCCACTCACTAACACTAACTTCTCCTATTACCCCTCTCTAATTTCCCCTACTTCCCCATCCCCATTGCCCCTCATATCCCCCTAATTTCTCCTCATTTCCCCTAATTCCACTCCCATAATTTCCTCTCATTTCTCCTACACCCCCACCCCTCAATTCCCATCGCTTCCCCTACTTTTCATCCCCTATCTTCCCCTACTGTCGCCCACCTCATTTCCCCTTATAACCCCTACTTTCCCTTCCATAATTTTCCCTCACTTAGACAGTTTCCCACTCCTCAATTCCCCTCACTTTCCCTACTTTTCCTCCCTTCATTTCCACTCAATTTGACGGACGGATACTCGACCTCTTATAGAAATTCTCTGACTTGCATGATTTTTTCAAAATCACTGACTAATAGGGGAGTTTCGTACATGTTGGGACACTGTATAAGTTGGGACAGCGGCTTTTTCTCCATTTCTCCGAGGTCGACTTTTTTTAAAATTGTAATATTTCCGACACTTTCTTTCGGATTTTGATGAAAATTATAGGCATTTTGTAAAACAAGATGCTGTTTTATATAAAATATAGAAGAAAAAAAAATTTGAAAATTTCCACCAAAAAAAAATTAAAAAAATTTTTTGATTCGATTTTTGAAGGATTTAGCTATTTTTGATTTTTTTTCAAAATAATATTCCTTGTTCTTTTATCTTTCATTAAAAAAAAACTTGATGGACACTCATCTGGTTCGCGAGTTATTAATATTTAAAGAGCGGCATTCCAGTCGAATGCTTGTGCCGCGCAGCAGCTAGGCGGGCAGTGCAGGCATTCTCATTACACAATGCACCGCTGCAACGCTGCAGTTGATAAATAAATGATTGGTACTAGCAGACACTGATGTACAATTCTACTATTCTTTTTGGACACTATTGTTCTTGAGAGAGTTGATGAAGATATTCGTCATTCAGCATTAATAGAGTTACATGTAGTGTGCAAAAATAGTTTCTCTAAGCTTTTAATAAGTGCCTGTGAAAAAAATTGACCACTTGATAATCAGATTGCCACGGCTTCCTTGTTGTATAATTGGGCCATCAGCGCTATGCCAAAAGTAAAATTCATTTTTTGTGCCACAAGTGAATATGAGAACCATGCGAAATTCCTTAGCGATCGTTTTTTGAAAGCTCAGACAATTGCTGGTACGAGAGAATTTCATTCCTTGATACCGATCAATAACCATCAAATCCGTTGCAAAATATATTCTGCTGCTCCTGGCATAAATTCAAAAATATTTCAGATACAAAAATGTGCTTCTAAACAAAAATATTCTAAGCGGGAAAGAAAAATAATGTAGTAAACAGGAATGCCCGAGACTGCAGCGTTGCAGCGGTGCATTGTGTAATGAGAATGCCTGCACTGCCCGCCTAGCTGCTGCGCGGCATAAGCATTCGACTCGAATGCCGCTCTTTAAATATTAATAACTCGCGAACCAGATAAGTGTCCACCAAGTTTTTTTTTAATGAAAGATAAAAGAACAAGGAATATTATTTTGAAAAAAAATCAAAAATGAAAAATTGCGAAATCCGTCAAAAATCCAATCAAAAAATTTTTTTTCTTGCATATTTTATATAAAACAGCATATTGTTTAACAAAATGTCTATAAGTTTCATCAAAATCGGAAAAAAAGTGTCGGAAATATTACAATTTTAAAAAAAGTCGACCTCAAATTTCAAAATGGCGTCACTCTCAGAATTTTCAAAATTTTTTAAAATCCTTTGGCCAAAAAACATTACCCATAAAGTACTACAGCCAAGATTGATATTTCTGAGGTGGAAAGCGTCTGTAATGAAAGACCAAAAATATTACCATGGAAGAAAGTTATGGGCCAAAAGCAATACCCGTCCCAACCTTTACTACACTCCCCTACCTCATTTCGAGGTTTTCCCTGACCTACGGCCACCATGCATTTTTATCATAGGTATTTCAAAGCCAAAAGGAATAATATGCTTCATTACAAATAACTATTTATTATAAACCTGAAATATGCAACACATGAGACGTATTTTTTTAGTTGTATCAAGTGGTAGCAAGTGGTAGAAAGGCTGAAGATCTGCGGTATCTTTGAGAAGAAGTTCCACAGACACTCTGACGCCATTAAGTGCTCGGCACTCTCGAAATATTGTTCAATGTCTCGGCCAATGGCACGTAAGACCACTTTCTCCGCTTCAAGACGAGAAATAAACAAAATCGAATACGGCACGGCAGCCAAGGTGCGCCTGAGAATTTTCGGTTCAGCGAATACGCCGAAGACACTAAATCAACAGCCACCGATACCACCTCGTAAAGATATTTTCTTAGGAAAAGAACCGTTCTTAACTTCCTGCTCTGATTGGCGAGCAACGAAAGTACAGATTACAGTTTTTAATTAATTCATAAAAAGGCATCCAATATTTTTTGACTCTCATTTTAGAGAGAAAGCAGTTTTTATAATTCTGTCGTTATGACAACTTATTGTTCATTTGTTTTTTTTTTTAAAGCGGAAGTCAGGCCTCACAGTCCCTATGTGATAAAATATAGTCAAAGGGTACTTTTTGGCACGCTTATAGGGAACTTTTTTGAAGCTCAAAGGGTTACAAATTCAGGATAAATTCATAAGATTTCAAAGTAATTCAAGTTAAATTCAAAAGAATTCAAATTAATTGAAAAAATTTTTAAAATACGAAAAAAATTCATGGAACTCAGTAACTTTGAAATAAGCTTAGAAAAATTCAAGGGAATTCCAAAGAATATGATGAAATGACTAAGAATTTTAGGTGAGGTTAAAATACTTCAGGATCAATTAAATAAAAACTTTTAGAAATTAAAAAAAAATCCATTAAATTAAGTTGAATTGAGTTAATTTAGTAGAATTCAAGTGAACTAAACAATTTCAAGAGAATTCCAGAGAATTTAAAAGAATTCAAGGTGAATTCCAAAAAATAATTTCAAATCGCTTCAAATCTTGAAACCCCTACTAATTTATAACCAAAAAAGTGACTAATAACTGCAAACCAATTTAAAAGAATTCAAATGAATTAGAAATAATTTTAAAAATCGAGAAAATTCCATTGATTTTAGTAAAATTTGAGCGAATTTAGTGGAATCTAAGGGAAATGAGAAGAATTCGATGAAATTCATAAAAAATCAAGCTAAATATAGAAAAAAATCATCAAGCTGAATATAGAAAGAAATTAAGCGAATTCAAACCAATTCAAAAATATGAAAAAATTAATTGAATTGAGTAAGTTTGAAATCAGTTTAGAAAAAATTAAAGGGGATTTAAAAGAATTTGATGAAAAGCTAAGAATTTAAGATGAGTTTTAGAGACTTCAAGGTGAATTGAACAAAAACTTTTGAAGCATCCAATGAATTGAGTAAAATTAAGTGAATTTAGAGGAATTCAGAAGAATTTAGGATTAATTATTAAGAATTCAGGGTGAATTCCAAATGAATTGCAAAAAATATTTGAAAATCTCTTCAAATCTTTGAAACATTACGAAATTTAGTTAAAATATTTAAAATATTAAAATCCCTTATAATTATTAAAACCCTTGGAAATCCCTTGAAATTATGAAAGTCTCTTGAAAATGCCTTGGAATCTTAAAATACCCTAAAATATTTGAAAGTCTTTGAAATCCCTTCAAACTATTGAAATAAATAAAAAATTTCTGGGATTTACGAGTTTTCAACAAAATAAGTGAATTTTTAGTTGAAAAAGATCAATTTTCTAGCAAAAATAAAATAGCTACATTATTAATAAAAATTTCATTTTCAATAAAAAAAAAAGAATTTTTAACAAAACTTGTTAAATTGTTAACCGAAGAAATTCACTTTTAACTAAAATGATGCAGTTTCAATCATAACAATACATTTTTAACCAAATAGTTCAATTTTGGACCAAAAAGGTTATATTGCTACCAAAAAAAGACAAACTTTCAAAATAAAAGATGAATTTTCAATTAAATAAGATAAATTTTCAACAAAAAATAGAACAGTTTAATTTTAAGTTAGAGAAATAAGTTTTTAACTAAATAAAATAAATTTCCCACGAAATAGTTAAATTTTCAACCAAACAGATGAATTTTAAACTAAAAAGTCCATAAAAAAAATTCAGACAAAAAATTGAATAGTTAAAAAAATTAATTTTCAATAAAAAAAACTAATTTTGAAGCAAAGAAATGAAATTTCAACCAAAAAAATTAATTTTCGACCAAAAAAGAATAATTTTTAACAAAGTACGTGAATTTACAACAAAATATTTTAATTTTTAATGGAATTTTCAACCTAATAATTGAATTTTCAACCAAAAAGGTTATATTGCTACCAAAGAAAAGATAAATTTTCTGCAAAATAGATGAATTTTCAAATAAAAAGAATGAATTTTCAACCAAAAAGATTAAACGTCTATGAAAAAAAATGTCGACGAAAAATAGAATAGTTAAATTTTTAGTTAAAAAAATTAATTTTCAATTTAAAAAAAATCCTGCACCGGTATTTACCGACATGGAAGAAAGGTTCTTGACTACTTTTTCCGTACGATAAGTGAACTTGCGGCTAGAATGTGGAAAGCAGATGCACGGTATCGCTCCGTGTTATGACTCAATAATTACTAATTAGAGTGGTTTTTCAATAGATTCCTGCACCTATATTTACAGACAATCCACACATTATGCAACACATCACCGAAACTTCTAGGTAAACCAAAACCGCGGTTTAATAACTCGCGGTTTAGTAATTTCTAGAAACTGCTGCCCCACGCAATTTTTCAGCGCGCCGGGCGAAAGACGGTTGCGCCTCTCGCTTCGGAAGGGCCGCACTGCGCGAGTACTCAGTCGAGTATATTGCGCAATATTACGCATTCGAATTGGAAACGGTTCCACGGCCCTAAATGTTTACGTTTCGATTCCCACGAATTAGTAACAAGGCTATTTGCAGGCAACCCACGCCTATGTGAGATAAAACTTGCCGAAATATTAACCTTAAAATCGCATTTTTTTGGGGTTTTATTGAGGAGGAAAGGAAAGTAAAAAATAGTTTTTCTCGAAAACGACGCATTTGATGTTAATGAATAAAATATATATTGTAAGAACAGATTAATTTGGGGGAAAATTATGTTGAAGTAGGCAACTCAATGAAATATTTTAATATAAAATTGGAGGTGTCATAAAACATAACTTCAAAAAAATTTTTTGAACAAATCAGAAAAAAAAATCTCCGTAGTTTTGGTTAGAACTTTTTTCCATTAGCCTTACTGACCCCTATAACATATATTTTCTTAATCAAAATCGGGTTATCCGTTTATGAGAAAAATGCCTTTTTTAATTTCCATTTTCCTCCATAACTTCCAAAAAATTAAATTTTTAAGGTTGATTTGAAGATATTTTTTTTTTTGAAACGTTTTCAAATCCTTCAAAATTTATTTTCGAAATATTCAAAAATCTACATTTTGTTTAAAATTTTGTTCAAGACTTTAAATATCTATTAAAATGATTCGAATTTTTCCTAAAAATTTCTGAAAGTCATGAAAAATAAAAATTCTCTAAATCTTCCAGATTCTTTTTCGACAATTTTTGGAAATATTTTTAAATATTCTCTTGAAATTAATTTTTCAAAAAAAAAAAAAAAACATAAAAAATTTTCCTAGGCATCTTAAGGAGATTTTTTTATTCCGGTAAAATTGTTTAAAATTGTTTCTAGATTTAAATTATTTTCGAATTTTTTCAAAACTTCTTAGTTTTTTTTTTAAATTTACATACATTTTTTCTATATTAATCAATGTTCAAATGTTATTTAAAAATCAAAAGCGAACACTTTCACTTACAAATTCAATTTTTCATTAATGAAACAACTAAAATTGTAACGTTAAAAGTTGTAATTTAGCATTCAATAATTTTAACTATTCAAGAATTTCTATTTCAAACAATTCAGTATTCAATATTACTAAATATTAAAAAAAATTGTTTTGTCATTTTTAATTAAAAATTACAAATTGAATGGGTTAAAAATGAAATATTTTAGCTAGAGAGGAATTTTTTCACAACTTATGAATAAAAATCACTATTAAAACTTTGATATAAGACCAGTAGACAAAAAGGAACTAAGATCGAATATTATTTTTTTTAATTTAGAATTGTTTCAGTTCTTTAAAACTGCGTTTTAAAATTCCTTAAATTTAAAATGTACGCTTAAAAATGAATACTTAAAATTCCCGGTAAAAAAAAAATTCACAGTCATTTCCCGGTTTAGTAATCACCCTAAATAATTTTCAACGAGATTAGATTTTTACATTGAATATAAAGAGACTTTAATAACGGTTAAGACATTATTTATATGGAAATAAAATCAATAATATCGATGCTATCATCAAAATAAGATGATAAAGTCATTAGAAATGCAGTTTCTATGCTCACATCACACTTAGATTAAAATTCAATATCGATGTGAAAGGTAAGAGGCGAGCCACTCTTTAGTGTATATTGATGTACGTCAAGTGCAATCAGGTGCATTCTTTGGATTTCACTTATTTACTAGTAATATCAGGTAATATTAATGAGAGAAAAAAAATTACTGTGAAGTCAAGAATTGAACTGAACGAATTCTTTCATTCCTTTCCCATTCCCAGTTTCGGAAAATTTGTTTTAAAAATTGATTTGATTTTAAAAATACACTCAAAATTTCAGTCAGGGAGAAATGTGTCACTGAATTGAATAAATAAGGATTTTCACTGATTTTGTTTTTCGGAATTGTTCGGCAGGATCGCCAGAATTACTTGCTTCATTGTCTTTATTATTTTCATCAGCGATTAAAAATGATTTTTTTATATGGAATTTCAAGTTAAAACCACGACTCACGTATTGCATTCTAGCAATTTCTATGCCCCTATTTCACGGTACTGTGCAAATTAAAACTTTCGACTGATAAAATAGTTGAAAATACTATTTGCAATTTGCATGACTGTAGAAAAGAATGTTTATAATTGTTTATACCTTAAAATTGGTTCGATTAAATTCAGTAATATTTATCTAGATTTAAGACTCCATTCGGAAAATCAGGTAACAATTTTAAGTATCAGAGCCTAAAATGTTTTCAACATTTAAAGTAAAAATATTGCATTTTCAACAAAAGAGTTGAATTTTCAAGCCAAAAGGATAAATTTTTAACAAAAAAGTTACTTTTTAACGTAATAGTTGGACTTTCTACTGAAATAGTTAAATTTTCAACAAAATACATGAATTTTCAAAAAAATGGTTGAATTTTCATACGGAAAACATTAATTTCCAACGAAAAAGTTAATTTTCAACCAAATAGTGGAATTTTCTACCATTTTCAAACCAAAAAGACGAATTTTCAACTGAAGAATTAAATTTCCAATAAAGAAGTTAATTTTCAACCAAATAGGTTAATTTTCTACCAAAATATCTGAATTTTATAACCAAAACAAAACAAATTTGAAACAAATTGTTCAATTTTCAACCAAAATAGATGAATTTTCAAATAAAATTATAAATCTTCAACCAACCAACTGAATTTTTAACAAAGTAGTTCAACTTTCAGCTAAGTAGTTGAGTTTTCAAGTTTTTTTTTATTTTTCAAGTTTTCATCTGAACCATCTAGAGAATTTTTTTTTCCAAAAGAGATGAATTTCCAAAACCCAAAACAACCATTTTCAACAAAAGAGTTGAATTTTCAATCAAATGGTTGAATTTTCATACTAAAAATATTAATTTTCAACAAAAAAGTACATTTTCAACCAAATAGTGGAATTTTCTACCATTTTCAAACCAAAAAGACGAATTTTGAACAAAATAGTTAAATTTCCAACGAAAAAGGCCATTTTCAATCAAATAGTTGAATTTTCTACCAAATAGTGGAATTTTCTACCAAAATATTTGAATTTTTTACCCCCAAAAAAAAGCAAAGTTGAAACAAAGTGCAAGGTAAATTTTCAACTAAATAATCCGACTTTCTACCATTTTCAAACAAAAAAAAAACGAATTTTCAACAAAAGAGTTAAATTTAAAAAAATTTCAACCAAATAGTTGAATTTTGAATTTTCACCCAAAGAAATGAATTTTCAACTAAAATTAAGAATCTTGAAACAAACAACTGAATTTAAAAAAAAGTTGTTCAACCTCCAACTAAGCAGTTAAATCTTCAACCAGAACAGACGAATTTAAAAAAAAAGCTGCGCCCTCTATAGAAATTTTTGTACAAAAGAGATGAATTTTCAAACAAAAAAACAATGTTTTTCAACAAAAGAGTTGGATTTATAGACCGAAAATATGAATTTTAAACTAAAATGTTCGTTATTTTTTAACGAACTAGTTGAACTTTCTACCAAATAGTTGAATTCTTAACAAACTAAAAAAGAGATTTTTTACCACAAGAGATAAATTTTGAAAGGAAAAAGCCGAACTTTGAAACAAGAAAAAAAAATTGTCCACTAAATTGTTGAATTTTCAAACCAAAAAGAAAAATTTTGAACAAAAGAGTTAAATTTTCAAGCCAAAAGGATGAATTTTCAACCAAAAAAGATTAATTTTCAACAGCATAGCTGAATCTTCAACCATATGAGATTATTTTTCTGCCAAAATAGTTGAATTTTCAACAAAAAAGAATTATATATTATTACAAAAATAAATAAATTTTGAAAAGAAAACAAAATTTCCACTAAGTTGATGAATTTTCAATCCGAAAAGTCTAATTTTTCTACAAAACAGAAGCATTTTTAAACCGAAAATATGACTTTTCAACAAAAAAGTTACTTTCAAACCAAATAATTTAACTTTCTACCAAAATAGTTGAATTTTTAATAAAATAAATGATTTTTTAACCAAGTACCTAAATTTTCAACCAAAATTGATGAATTTTCAACGCAAAATATAATAGTTGATATTATTTCAACTAAAAAAGATTTGAATTTGAAATCAATCATAGTTGAATTCAACCAAAAAATACGAATTTTCAACAAAATACCTGAATCCTCAACCAAATTGGATTAATTTTTTACGAAAATAGTTGAATTTTAAATAAAAAAAAAAGATTTTTTTACCAAAAGAGATAAATTTTGAAAGGAAAAATTAAAAAAAAAACAGTTGCATTTTCAAAACGAAAATATGAATTTCCAACAAAAAATTTACTTTTCAACCAAATAGTTAAACTTTCTACCAAAATAATTGAATATATAACGAAAAATATAATAGTTGATATTATTTAAACAAGTTACAAGTTAATTTTTAAAATTATAACGAAGTTACCCTAAAAGTTACAAATAATAGAACTTTTCAGTAACTTTGTTACTTGTAAAAAGTTACAATCCAACTCTGACTAGTATATATAATTTGATGGAAAATTCCTATCTAATAAAATTGATGGAAATAAATTCTTGAACATCTCGCACTCATTGTTTTTCATGAATGCCTTATTTGTTGCATACACCGTGAATGTAACTAACTGTAAGTGGCTGTTTTCAGTTGGTTCTTGTGAATTTTCTGAAATTTTATAAATCGCAATTTCAAAGTGAGGAATTTTAATTCTAAGAGTTTACATTATATATCTCACCACCGTGAGATAGATTTCAGGAAGCCCAACAATTTTGAACCTTTTATACTTCTCATTTTCCTTGGCTGTGATTTCTTGTCGGCTGGTGCCGAAAATTCGATGACGAACATGGTTCATTTCTCGAAGTCAAGGAGAACTATGTCAGGCCTCGAGTGCGCGAAAGAAAAAATTGTTGAGAATATGAAGTTTCATTATATGCGGGACTTCTCATTTTGGACAATTGGCAATTGATATATAATTAAAAGTTTGTCATAAGGACAACCGCAGGATTTGGCCGAGAGCGGGTGCTAATCTGAAAAATTGCATCCGCTCCCAGCGAAATCGCGGTAAAATTTCAGCTGTAACCACGTCTCACGACCGTGAGACAGGTGGTTACAGTCTGCGACGAACTCAATACGATGATCCGGCAAATATCTCGTACACCCTGATGACACGGAGCGACCCAAGGACGACCGCCTTCTGCATTTTCCCCGCAAGTGTCTCAGCATTTTGTTGACACGCAGGGATGCTTTTCAGGCTATTAACCAGTGAAACTTTGGCACCTCCAAGAGCGCCGATGATCCAGACGATTAGCTTAACAGAATATTCCGGGTATAACCGTCGCAACCTCCTTATAAGGTCTTTATACCTCTCTTTCTTTTCTTTCTCCTTGGCTGTGATGTTTTTGTCAGCTGGTGCCGAAAATATATATTATATATATATATATATATATATATATATATATATATGTGTGTGTGTATATATATATAT
>CAKNYM010050329.1:202302-224583 GCA_932195095.1 Andricus curvator
TTGTATTAAAAATGATTTTTGCACGTAAACAAAAAAAAACACACGCGCGTAACGCGCGAATGATGATGCAAGTCAAAAAAAAATGGATCATTGAGATGTCATCACAGAACTGGTATCAGATTGTAATAGAGGTCACTAGATTTTCAATGACAGCCGATTTCGATCAACCTGACGTCGAATGAGTTCGATACGATCGCCGCAGAGAGACACAAAATGACTTGCATCCTCGTGATCGGTAATTGCATTACACGAAATCACTTTTTTTCGACTCTCATTCTCCAATGAGTAGCGGGACAGGATCGTAACGAGACACGATCATCCGACGAAAGTCCGACCATCGGACGGCGATTCAAGGCGCACTCTCTAATCATAATGATTAAGTTGTGAAATAGCTGCAGGCCAATGATCTTAAGGGGTAATTAGGTCGGTACAAGGGAAAAAGAAATTGCTCAGAATTCACTAGAATTTCCCCTTTTCCTTTTTTGGCGACGTCCAGACGACCCTCAATGGATTTCTGATTTCCAGACCTACTCTTAATGTCAAATCAGATTCCTTAATCCGATCCTTAATCGATTTAGACCTTAGTTTTCTTCTATCGTTTTTCCTGATTAATGCAGGTAGTGTTATTGCTCAATTGGTAAATAATAATATAGGCCTCAGAGTCTATATTCTAGCAAAAAGATAGAAATATAATAAAGGGTTTCACAGAACTAGAGTGCCTTTAGGGGAAGAAAATAAATTATAGAAGAGAAATAATAAAATAAAATAAATGGTAATTAAAATGCCCAGTTTCTTTTCCGATTTCAAAGGTTTAAAATTTTTATTTACAAAATTCTTCGTATTTATTGTATTTTTGTTCTTCATAAACTTTTTAAAATATCTAATCCCTTTTAAATTAGAATTTTTTATAGTTAAATTCTTCAATTTCTTTCCAAGTTCTAGAGATTAAAAGTAAAATATTTTCGAATGTATCCAGAAAATTAAATTTGCGAAATTTCTTGCAATTTTTTATTTTGATGAAAAATCGAAAATTCATCTTTCAATCATTCAGAAATTCAATATCTCGGGAGCAAGTTTTTATTTATACAGAATATTTAATTTGTTATCATTATCACAATCCGCAGTTGAGCCTGCCTCAATTTATGGTCAATGTCATTCTGATACTGTCAACTTCAACATCTATTTCCTCACAGCTGGATAACTTTTTCTAATCAAACTTGTTTGGACTCAATTTAGAAACATTTACGTTTAGGATTGGACTTTAGCTTTATCTTAAAATAGTGATTTAGATTTTACAGAATGTTTTTGCGCTTTCCCTTCAATTATATTTTTTTTCGAAAATTCTCTTTTTATCTAAGGTATAAATAACTCAGAATTATAATTATTTTGGAAAATTCCAGAAACCAACCCAAATTAACAGTGTTTTCCTAAATTACCTGTTCCAAACAGATTGGGTAGTAACTAAGTTATTGAAGAGTTACGTTATTTGTAACTTTTAGGGTAACTTCATTACTATTTTTAAAAGTAACTTGTATAACGTACCTTATTCAAGATTTTTTCAGCAACTTTAAACTTTAATTTAAGTTACTTTGAGTTCCTTTTATTGATCAGTTATGGGTAGAAAATTAATCTCTTTTGATGGAGGATTGAGTTATTTTGTTGAAAACTCATCTTTTTTGGTTGAACTCAACTGTGATTGATTTCAAATTAAAATATTTTCTGGGTAAAATATTATTAACTATTTTATTTTTTGTTGAGAATTCATCTATTTTATTAAAAGTTTAACAAATTGGTAGAAAATTCATGTACTTGGTTAAAAATTCAACTATTTTGGTAAAAAATTCAACTATTTGGTTGAAAAGTAACTCTATTGTTGAAAATTCATATTTTTGGCTTGAAAATTCAACAATTTAGCGGACATTTTTTTTCTTTCTTGGTTCAAAATTCAGCTTTTTCGTTTCAAAATTTATCTCTTTTGGTAAAAAAATCTCTTTTTTTTGTTGTTGTTGAAACTTCAACTATTTTGGCAGAAAATTAATTGAATTAAATTGTGATTGACTTCTAATTAAAATATTTTGTTGTTGCAATAATACAAACTATTATATTTTTCGTTGAGAATTCATCTATTTTGGGTAGAAATGCATGTTTTTTTTTAAATATTCAACTATTTTGGTAGAATGTTCAACTAGATGGTTATAAAATAACTAAATTTTTTCTTGAAAATTCATATTTTTGGTTTTAAAATTCAACTTTTTTGTTGAAAAGTGTTGTTTTTGGTTTGAAAATTCAGCTCTTTTGGTATGAAAATTTTTGTAGAGGGTTCAGCTATTTTTTTGAAACTTCCTCTTTTCTGGCTCAAAATTCAACTACTTGGTTGAAATTTGAACTAATTTGTTAAAAACTCAGGTGTTTGGTTGAAGATTCATATTTCTAGTTGAAAATTCATCTTTTTGGTTGAAAATTTACCTATTATGTTTCAAAATTTTTTTTTTTTTTTTTTTTGTAGAAAATTCAAATATTTTGGTAAAAAATTCAACTATTTGGTTGAAAATTAACTTTATTTTGGATATTTAACTCTTTTGTTGAAAATTCGTCTTTTTGGTTTGAAAATTCGACTATTTGGTTGAAAATTACTTTTTTGTTGAAAATTAATATTTTTTGTATGAAAATTCAATCATTTGATTCGAAATTCGGCCGTTTCGTTTCAAAATTTATCTCTTTTAGTAAAAAATATCTTTTTTTTAAATTAAAAATTTAACTATATTGGTAAAAAACTGATCTTATTTGATTGACAATTCAGCTATATTGTTGAAAATTCGTCTTTTTTGGTTGAAGTCAACTGTGTTTGATTTCAAATAAAAATATTTTTTGTTTTAAATAGTATGAACTATTATATTTTTCGTTGTGAATTCATCTATTTGGATTCAAAATTCACGTATTTTCTTAAAAATTAAACTATTTTTGTGGAAAGTTCAACTAGTTGATTGAAAAATAACAAAAATTTTTGTTGAAAATTTGTATTTTCATTGTGAAAATTGAACTCTTTTGTTGAAAAGTGTTGGTTTTGTTTCGAAAATTCATCTCTTTTGGTAAACAAATTTATAATTTTAGTTGAAAATTCACCTCTTTGGTTAAAAATTTAACAACTTTGTTTCAAATTCATTATTTTTTGGTTAGAAAATTTAATTATTTTGGTAGAAAATTCAACTATTTGGTTGAAAATTCACATATTTGGTTAAAAATTCCACTATTTTGGTGCAAAGTCCAACTATCTGGTTAAAAAGTAACTTTTTGTTGAAAATTCAACTCTTTTGTTTGAAAATGTTGTTGTTGGTTTGAAAATTCATCTCTTTTAGTACAAAAATTTATGTAGAGGGTTCAGCTATTTTTTCAAATTCGTCTTTTCTGGTTAAACAGTTAACTTAAAAGCGTTCTTTTTGGTTTGAAAATTCGTTTCTTCCAGTAAAAAAATTTAATCCCATGTTTTACATAATGGCGAAAAACTACAGGGAAAAGTCGGAAAAAGCGTTACCTAGGGGGGAGGGGGATCAAAAATTCCAAAAAACTGCGTCACGTAATACTTGAATGCTCCCTAATATTTTTACTTGAAATGTTAGGAATTCAGAGCGTATCAAATTGAGTCATACAAAAGGTGTTTCGTCCGAAAGTGGAAACATTTTAGCCCCTGACACTTAAAATTTTTACCTGAGTTTCAGAATGGAATCTTATATCTTGAAAATTTTTTCTGCATTTAATGGAAGAAATTTTAAAGTATAACAATAAACAATATATCAAATACGCGAGTCGTGATTTGAACTTACAATTCAATATGAAAAATTATTTTTAATGGCTGATGAAAATAAAATCAATGAAAGAAGTAATTCTGGCGATCGTACCGAACAATTCGGAAAAAACAAAACCCGTTCAAAATCTCATACTGCTGAATCTTCCTAGTGACATGTCTATACTTAATTTAAATTTTATTCTAAATACACATTATTGCTCACTTTTCGAAATATATTGCCTATTTTTATTTACTTTAACTAATACATATTTATTTTCAAATTAAGATTTTATGATTTATCATCTCAGTTGTTTTGATTTTTTAATAATAAAATCAAGGAAGTGAAAAAAGTAACTTCAGGGTGTCCAGCGATTCTTAGGAACGAAATTCAAGGTATTTTCCAGGTTTTCCAGGTCAAGAAGTCAAGTTTTTCCAGGTCTCCTTTTTTTACATTAAATAATAAAATAACAGTTTGTTATACATGTAAAAAAATTAGCCATTTTATTTTTATTGGTAAATAATTTCTAAAGAAGGCAGAACCATAAATAAACAAATTCTTAATCTTTTGCGAACATAAGTCGTCTTTGAAATCCTTGAAATCTTTGCGAATTCGTTTAAATCTCTTGAAGTACTTAAAATCTCTAAAATCTTGAAATTTCTGTGAAATCTTTTGGAATCTTTTCAAATTTTTGTAAAATATTTGAAAACTTTAAAATCCTTGAAATCTTTGAAATTTTTTGAAATTTTTATGAAATCTTTCAAATATTTGTGAAAGCTTTCTTTAATCTTTGTTTGTGAAATCTTTCGTAATCGCTTGAAGTCATCGAAATCTTTGAAATCGTTTAAAATCTTTGAAATGTTTTGAAACCTTTGGAATTCTTGTATTATTTTGATATCTTTATGAATTTTCTATGAAATCTTAAAAATCTAGTTTACTTTAACCTTTCTAAAATCTTTAAAACCTTTGAAATCTTTTGAACGTTTTAAAATCTTTGGAAATGTTCGAAATCTTTGAAATCTGGTGTACATGCCTTTTTTAAATCTTTGAAATCTTTGCAATCTTTATGATATGTTCGAAATCTTTGGGAATTTTTTGTGAAATTTTTGAAATCTTTGTCAAATCTTTTCAAATATTTCTGAAATTTTTCTTAAATCTTTGTTTGTGAAATCTTTTTTATTCGTTGAAATCAGAGAATTATTTTAAATCTTAGTGAAGTATTTTCAAATCTTCTGAAATGTTTTTAAATCTTTTGAAATCGTTTCAAATCTTCGAAATATTTAAAAATCTTAGAAATCTGGAGTACTGTACACTTTTTCAAATCTTTGAAATCCTTTAAATCTTTGTAAAATGTTCAAAATCCTTTTAAATATTTTAAAATCTTTCAAATATTTTGAAATATTTTTAAATCTTTAGTAATTTTTTGTAATAAACCCTTGAAAAATCCGTTATATGGCCATGGCTCATTCTAATTCTGAAACTGAATTAGCATCGAAATTTTCAACTAATAATTTTTATAATTTGTAAGTTGAATATCACAACAAAATGTATACTTTAACATTCTATATTAGCGGAGACGAAATTAAAAACTTATGGAATTATTCACAATATCAGGGTGGCGATTCGGCGGACGATTTCAAATTTTCGGTCATTTCCCGGGTTTTCCCGGTCAAGTTTTTCAATTTTTCCGGTCAACTAAAAGTAACATATTCATATTTCCAGAAAAAACGCAAATATTTATTTTAATCCATGACGTTCATTCTACAAATCCATTAACACAACAACAGAGAACAGAGAAAAAAATACTTACATTTTTCACTAAAAAATATTCATTTTTCACAAAAAATGGAATAGTTAAACTTTCAGTTGAAAAAATTAATTTTCAACCAAAAAGAAACGGATTTTCAACAAAATAGTTGAACTTTCAACCATAGAGTGATGAATTTTCAAATAAAATTATGAATCTTCAACTGGAATAGTTAAATTGTAAACCAAAAAGATGAATTTTCAACTAAAACGATGAATACTTTACTGGAACACTTGAATTTTCAACCAAAGAGCTGAATTTTTAAACAAGATTAATTTTCAAATAAAAAGATTAATTTTTTACCAAAAAATACAATTTTTCAACAAAATAGATGAATTTTTAAGGAAACAGTTGAATTTAAATTTAAAGAAGAGAAATTTTAAACCAAACATAAGAGTTTTCAACTAAAACAATTAATCTTATCTGAAATAATTGAATTTCAAACCCGAATGATGAATTTTCAACTAAAATTATGAATTTTTAAACAAGAAGATTAATTTTAAAATAAAAAGATTAATTTCCCACCAAAAAATACAATTTTTTAACATAATTCATGAATTTTTAACGAAATAATTGACTTTTTAACTAAATAAGGCAAAAAAACGAAAAACATCCAAAGGAAAAAAAAGTTTTCAATCAAGCAGCGCATTTTTCAATCAAAGAAATGAATTTTTAATTAAAACGATGAATCTTCAAAAAAAAATTTTAACAAAAGAGTTTAACTTTCAACCAAAAATTTTAATTTCCAACCTAAAAGATAAATTTTCAACTAAAATGATAAATATTTAACTGGAATACTTGAATTGTTAACCGAAAAGAAGAATTTTCAAACAAGAAGATTAACTTTCAAATAAAAAGATAATTTTCTACAAAAAAATATCGATTTTTTAACAAAATACATGAATTTTGAACGAAATTGTTGAAGTTTCAATTAGAAAAGAAAAATTTTCATCCAAATTGTCGAATTTTGAACTAGAAAAGAACAATTTTCAACTAAAAATGGAACAGTTACATTTTCAGTTAAAGAAATTAATTGTCAACCAAACTGATGAATTTTTAACTGAAATGATGAATCTTCAACTAGAATAGTTGAATTTTATGCCAAAAAGATGAATTTTCAACCATAAAGATAAACTTTCTACAAAAAAGACGAATTTTCCATAAAGTGAATACATTTTCAAACAAATAGTTTAATTTTTAAATGCAAAACATCAATTTTCAACCAAATAGTTGAATTTTCACAAAAAAAAAGATAAATTGATTTTTAACAAAGTAGTTACATATTTAACCAGAGAATAATTTTAAATTAAAATGATGAATCTTCAACTTTTCTAAATTGACAAAAATAATTAAAACTTGAATTTTGCTACGATCAGAAGTAAATTCTCGTTTTTTTAATTAAATTCCCGGCCATTTCCTGGTTTCCCGGTCAAGTCGCAACCCTGAATATTAAAGTCTGTTCATTGCAATCTATAAAATAATTGGTAAAGTCTACAAAAAATGCCTAGAAATCTCTTTATCTATTGCGCAATGAGTAAAAGATAAATTATATCTTGATAAATAAAAAACTTTTCAGTAGCAAGGTTCCTTCTAAACGAGATGTTTCTTTCATAATAGACTAAAAGATTTAAATTACTTTTCGCATTTAAATAAAAAAAACCTGTTTAAAAAAAAATTTAATTCAAGGTTCTCGTGAAAAATTCAAGGAGATTTCCAGGTTTTCAAGGTTCAACAAAAATTCAAGGAGAATTCCAGGTTTTCAAGGTTTTCAAGGTCGCTAGACACCCTGAACTTTTTAGGTAACTTGAAGTTACCTTATCCAGTAACTGTAACTAGTTACCTTTTTTCGCTAAGTAACGTAACTGTAACTTGTTACTCAAAAAAAGTTACTTCTCCAACGCTGCTTGTGAGGGAGTAACACGAATTATCAAGGATATCTGGAATCTTCATCGCAAGGATCCACCCTGATGCACAAGTGCTCTGTACTTTGCGACGAGGATAAATTGCGTGGAAGAGGGCAGGAAAAAGAAAAGAGGATCATATCGAATAAATAATGATATACAACCATCGTCATTATGCTATCATGCGGCAGTTGAGGCGTCCCAGCGTTTAGACTGGAACGACAGGGCACTTGGGAGTTCAACATTATCAGGGTGGCGATTCGGCGGACGATTTCAAATTCCCGGTCATTTCCCGGTTTTCCCCGGTCAAGTTTTTCAATTTTCCCGGTCAACTCAAAGTAACATATTTATATTTGCCGCAAAACGCCAACATTTATTTTAATTCATGACGTTCGTTCTAAACATCTTTTAACACAAAAGAGCAAAACGTTGCAAAATAAATGAATTTTGACAAAAATACTTGAATTTTCCACTAAAAAATATCAATTTTTTACAAAAAAATGGAATAGTTAAACTTTCAGTTGAAAAAATTAATTTTCAACAAAAAAAAACGGATTTTCAACAAAATAGTTCAATTTTCAACCAAAGTGATGAATTTTCAAATCAAATTATGAATCTTTATCTGGAATTGTTAAATTTTAAACCAAAAAGATAAATTTTCAACTAAAATGATGAATATTTAACTGGAACACTCGAATTTTCAACCAAAAAGACGAATTTTTAAAGAAGATTACATTTTAAATAAAAAGATTAATTTTCTACCCAAAATTACAATTTTTCAACCAAATACATTAACTTTGAAAGAAAGGTTTGAAGTTTTAATAAAAGAAGACAAATTTTCAACCAAACAGTTAAATTTTGAACTGAAAAAATAATAATTTTCAATCGAAAATGGAATAGTAACATTTTTAGTTTAAAAAATTATTTGTAAACCAAACATAAGAGTTTTCAACTAAAACAATGAATCTTTAACTGAAATAGTTCAATTTTCAAACTTTTAACAACTACAAAAACTAACTTTCAAAATAATAGTTACATTTTCAAACAAAGTAATCAATTTTCAAATAAAATTGTAAATATTTAACTGCAATAGTTGAATTTCAAACCAGAAAGATGAATTTTTAACTGAAATGATGAATCATTAACTAGAATAATTGAATTTTTGACCAAAAAGATTAATTTTCAACCAAGAAGATTAATTTCTACCAAAAAAGACGAAATTTCAACTAACAAAGATAATTTTTCAACAAAAAATTGAATAATCAAATTTTTAGTCAAAAATGAATGTTCAACCAAAGACATGAATTTTGAACTAAAATTATGAAATATTCACCTGAATTAATAGTTACATTTTCAGTTGAAAAAAAAAATAATTTTGAACCAAAAAACATCCAAAGAAAAAACAAATTTTCAATCAAACAGCTCATTTTTCAACCAAAGAAATGAATTTTTAATTAAAACGATGGATTTTCAACTGAAAAAAAAATTAATTTTTAACAAAAGAGCTTAACTTTCAACCAAATAATTTTATTTCAAACGTAAAAGATGAATTTTCAACTAAAATAATAAATATTTGACTGGAATACTTGAATTTTTAACCGAAAAGAAGAATTTTTAAACAAGAAGATTAACTTTCAAAGAAAAATAAGATAATTTTTTACCAACAAAAAAATCGATTTTTTAACAAAATACATGAATTTTCATCGGAATAGTTAAATTTTCAATTAAAAAGACAAATTTTTATCCAAATTGTGGAATTCCGAACTTGAAAATTTTAATTTTCAACTCAGAATGGAACAGTTAAATTTTCGTTTAAAGAAATTAATTTTCAACCAAACTGGTGAATTTTCAAATGAAATGATGAATCTTCAACTGAAATGATGAATCTTTAACTGGAATAGTTTAATTTTATGCCAAAAAGATGAATTGTCAACCATAAAGTTTAATTGTCGACAAAAATAGATGAATTTTCCACAAAGTACATACATTTTCAAACAAATAGTTTAATTATTAAATGAAAAATATCAATTTTCAACCAAATAGTTGAATTTTCATCAAAAAAAGATAAATTAATTTTTAACAAAAGTTTAACTTTTAACCCAGTAGTTGAATTTCTGACTAAAAAACGATGAATTCGCAACGAACAATGTAAAAAGGATTTCTATTATAATTCAGAAATATTTCTTCTTTGAAATTCTACTTCTACTCTGAAAACTGCTTGAAGTACATTTATTACCTAAAATTTAGAAGAGGGAACTTTCAAATTGTGACGAATTCTGACTTGAAAGAGGGATTTTTAAAAATTCCTTTTTTCTCAATCCGAATTATAATTCCTTTAAAAAATTCCCATTCCATGTAAAACATTACCTGTTCCAAGTGAAATTATATTTCTTAAATTTTGCTATGATCAGAAGTAAATTCTCGGTTTTTAAATTAAATTCCCGGTCATTTCCCGGTCAATAAAATTCCGGGTCATTTCCCGGTCTTTCCCGGTTTCCCGGTCAAGTCGCCACCCTGATTATAGACACCAGGATTTCTTCAATTTTAGTTTATGGGTCTTTTTATCTTAAAAAAAATTTCCAAAGTCAGTTTACAAAATTCAGGCCTCACAGTCCCTATGGGATGAAATATAGGGACCAAAGGGTACTTTCTGTCACGCTCAAAGGGTACTTTTTTCGCCATCGAAGGGTAACAAATTCAGGATAAATTCGCAAGACTACAAAACAATTCAATTTGAATTTAAAAAAATTCGAATAAATTGGAAAAAATTTTAAAAATCAAAAAAATTCCATTGATTTCCGTAAAATTATAATGACTTTAGAGGAATCTAAGGGGGAAGAGAAGAACTTGAAGAAATTCATAAACATTCAAGGTGAATTCAAAAGAATTTGATGAATTGCCTAAGAATTCAAGGGGAGGTTAAAAGAATTCAGGGCCAATCAAATAAAAACTTTGGAAAATTTAAAAAAATCCATTCAAATAAGTAGAACTGAGTAAATTTAGAAGAATTCAAGTAAACTAAAAAAATTCAAGAGAATTGCTAAGAATTTAAACGAATTCAGGTCAAATTCCAACAAATAATTTAAAATCTCTTCAAATCTTTGAAACCCTACTAATTTATAACCAAAATACAATTTCAATGAATTAGAAATATTGATTTCTGTAAAGAGTGAATTTAGATGAATTTAAGGGAAATGAGAATAATTCGATGAAATTCATAAAAAATCAAGCTGAATTAAAAAAGCAATCAAGTGAATTGAAATGAGTTTAGAAAAATTAAAGAAAATTCAAAAGAATTTCATGAAATGTCTAAGAATTTAAGGTGAGTTTTAAAGACTTCAAGATGAATTGAACAAAAACTTTTTTTAAATCCATTGAATTGAGTAGAATTGAGTGAATTTAGAAGAATTCAGGCTAAATTAATACGAATTAAGGGTGAATTCTAAATGATTTGCAAAAAACATTTGAAAATCTCTTCAAATCTTTGAAACCCTACTAATTTCTAACCAAAAAAGTGATTAATGACTACAAAATAATTCAAAAGAATTCAAATGAATTGGAAATAATTTTAAAAATCCCTTAAAATTATTAAACCTCTTTGGAATTCCCTTAAAATTGTTTAAATCTCTTGAAAATGCCTTGGAATCTTTTAAATTACTCTAAAATATTTGAAAGACTTCGAAATCCCTTCAAACTGTTGAAATAAATAAACAATTTCTGGGAATCTTTTAAAATGTCCTAAAATATTTCAAATCCTTTAAAATCTTTTGAAATTCCTTGAAATTGTTTACAAGCTCTAGAAAATGTCCAAGAATTTTTAAAAAATACCTGAAAATATTTCAAATCCTTTGATCATTTTATCAATTAAATTAAAAAAATTGAATTGAATTCCAAAGAATTTAAAAGAATTCAGGATAAATTAATAAGAATTCAGGGTGAATTCCAAAAACTAATGTCAAAACTCTTCAAATCTTTGTAGCCTTTAAAATCCATTAAAATATTATTAAATCCCGTGAAATTCTATGGGATCTGGCGATATTTGCTGAAATCCTGGAAAATTTATTACAATACACTGAGAGCATTAAAAAACTCTTACAATCACTGAAATACTCGAAAACCTTATAAAATCTCGTGAAATCTGTTAAAATATCATAAAACCTTATAGGTCCTGTAAAATCATTCCATATCTTCAAATTATTGAAATTAATTAATACATTTCTTGGAATCTTTTAAGATTTTATAAAATATTTCAAATAAATAAATTCTATGAAAGCATATAGGATACAATAGGGGATATAGGGACCGGTCTGTGAGGCCTGAAAATTGTTCTACTAAAATAAAATTTTATATCGCTAATGCATTCATATTATATTAAATTAATAAAATCATAATCTCCAGAGAGAGACAGGAGCCTCAAAAAATGAAAGTATTGATGTACATTAGTGTGGTCCAAAAATGCATTCGAAATTTTTTTTCAAATTTTCACATATGGGGTTCTTTGGGGGATCCTAGAAAACAGACTTATGGGGCTGATATTTAAAAAGCAATTATTCATTTGTATTCTATAGCTAATTGTGGAGAGAAATGTTGAGTTTCAACTCGATTCACCTAATATTGACACTTTTGCAATTTTTTGAATAATAAATAAATTTTTTAATGAACTACAATTTAGTAACTGATTTTCACTTATTATTTTAGATCCTGGTCATTTCTCCTATCAGTACAATTTTCATAATAAAAATTCTACGCTACCTCGATCCTGATAAAAATTTCTCGACTGAGGAACAAACAGAACAATCCGAAAAGGATTTTTATACTCACGGAGACCTTGGATAAGAAGTTGATATAAATTCGACTCACCTGAAACAAAACAAAAAAAATTTCATTAGAATGATAATAAAAAATCCTAAAATCGATTAAGCATTGTTTTATTTTTATTTTGATCATGGCGACCGCGAAACTTCATTTTCAAAATTCCCTGACATTTCCCTGAGCAATTTTTCATTTTCCCTGACCATTAATATTCAAAGAACAGTATTTTCATGTTGTTACATTTTTAATGCAGAATCTTCATAAACGGAATAGAACAATTTCAAATTGAATAAAACAAATTTTTAATTGCCCAATAAATATATCAAAGCTTGTTAATTCAGATAGATTAAAAAAAGCACTAAAATTATGTAAATTAAATTACAGTGGTACCTTGCGTCTTAGATTCCGGCAAGTAATCAATTAGAAGGAAATTTTCTATCGCCTACTATGAAGTTATTTAATGACTTTCGATTTCGTATCTTTGAAGGAAGGAAATTGAATCTCAGTAAAAGTGAAGAAAGGTCTCCCGAAAAGTTCGAGTGAAAGTTCTAAAGTTGCCCCGCGACTATTTGTCCTCAGCATGTTACTAATTAATCATTAAAAAAAATTATGGAGATTAAAGTAGATCTCATCTAAAAAAGAGAAACATGCAGACCTAAAAAAATCTATAAACGATTTTATGCTTCATGATTGACGTTTTCAGGGTGGCTTAAAACTTCATTTTCAAAATTCCCTGACTTTTTTCTGATTTTTTCACACGAATTTTTAATTTTCCCTGACCATTAATACTCAAAGATCTTGTAACGTTTTTAACACAGAATATTTTATAGATGGAATAAAATAACAGAATTTCAAATTAAAAATAATAAATTTCAATGTATAGAATTGCTGAAAATAAAAACAAGAATCCAACGACCAAATTTGGATAACCACCATAAAATGCTCCTATTGTAATTTAAAAAAAAAACTTTTTCCTAAAAAAAAAAAAAATTTCTTTGGACAAAAATAAAAAAGAGGAAAGAAAAATGAGAAATCAACCAACCAAATCCCCTTCCATCACTTTTTTTTTATTTCTTTCTTCTTATTTTTAAGAAATAAAGAAAGAGAAGGAAGGGGATTTGGTTGGTTGCCTTCTCATTCTTCTTTCCTCTTTTTTATTTTTGTCTAAAGATTTTTTTTTTTAATTACAATAGGTTTTTGTTTTCAGGAATTCTATAAACTAATTGAGTATTGGACGTTAAATAGGATTTTGAATTTGATTTTAATCTAATTTAAAATTCTTAAATTTTGATTTATTTCAACAACAACAACAAAATACTTTCAATAAAAGATGAATTTTTAATCCAAAAGGACGAATTTTCAACAAAAATGTTAAATTTTCGACACAAAAAGATGAGTTTTTAACGAAAAAGTTAAATTTTCAACAGAATAGTTAACCAAATTGATCAATTTTTAAGCTGCAAAGATGAATTTTTAACCAAGTGGTCGAATTTTCAAACAAAAAAGATTAAATTGTAACCAAGAAACAGTTGTATTTTCAGCCAAATAATTGAAATTTTCAGAAGGCAGTTGAGTTTTCAACAAAAAAAGATAAATTTGTAATCAAAAAGGACGAATTTTCTGTTCAAACAGACGAATGTTCATCAAAAAAGCAGCTGAATTTTCTAACAAAGAGACTACTTTTTAACAAAATACTTGAATTTTTCAACAAAATAGTTGAATTTTTACCAAAAATGATGAATTTTCAATCCAAAAAAAATTTCTGATGAATTTTGAATCCGAAAGGACGAATTTTCTCTCCAAACAGACGAATATTCAACAAGCTAAATTTTTTACCGAAACAGATGACTTTTTAAACAAATAATGAAATTTTGAACAAAATAGTTGAATTTTTAACCAAATACTTGAATTTTCTACCCAAAAAATGAATTTTCAACCAAATAATCGAATTTTGAAAAAAATTCAAGTTAAATAAAAAACAATTTCATGTATTAGTTGAATTTTCAAAAACAAGAAAATTAACTTTTAATCAAACTTTTGCATTTACAATCCAAATAGTTGAGCTATAAAGCCAAAGAGACGAATTACCAACCAAGAAGATTAATTTTCTACCGGAAAAGACGAATTTTTAACAAAATAGATGAAATTTTAACGAAAAATGATAAATTTTCAACAAAAAATGGATAAGTTAAATTTTCAGGAAAAAGAAATTAATTTTCAACAAAAAAAAAACGAATTTTCAACCAGACATGAATTTTTAACTAAAATGATGAATTTTCCAACTATAAAGACAAATTTTCAAGAAATACAGATTTTTCAGTCGAGAAAGAAATAAAGTTCATCCAAATTGTTAAACTTTTAAACTAAAAGACGAATTTTATATAAAACAGTTAAATTTTCAACAAAAAAATTAATTTTAAACCAAACAGTTGCATTTTAAATAAAAAAGAGGAAATTTCAACCCAATGATATTAGTTTCCTATCAAAAAAGATGAATTTTTAAATAGTTAAATTCTCAACCGAAGAGATGAAGCTTCAACCAAAAAAAAAAAAAAAAATTTTAACAAAGTAGTTCAATTTTTACTCAAGTAATTGAATTTCCAATTAAAAAGATCAATTCTCAACAGAATAGTCCAACTTGCAACGCAACAGATGAATTTTTGAATTTTCAGTTAACAAAATTAATTTTTAACCGAAAAAAAGAATAAATTTTTAACCAAAGAGATGAATTTTCAACTAAAATGATGAATCTTCAACAAAATTATTTTTCAATTAAGTGGTTTAACCTTCAACCAATTAGATCAATTTTCCAACAAAAAGTTGAATTTTCAACGAATATTATAATAATAGATATTTAAATTCAAAAATATTTTTATTTTGAATCAAAAACAGTTGAGTTCAACCAAAAAAGTCGATTTTTCAAACAAATAAGTTGAATAATAAACCAGACTAAATAATAAAATTCGAACAAGAATATTATATTTTAATAATTAATTTAAGAACTACTTTTATTATTATTTATATAATAATAAGAATTTTATTTCATAATTTTGACTTCAATTTTAACTTCATTTCCAGCATTCCCTAACTTTACCCTGACCATTAAAATCATAGGCATACAAAAAAACAAAAATTTCATGTGCGGTGAATTAAACAACGATACGCACATGTTTTTAGGGTCGCTGAATCCGAATCTGGTGTCAGATTCTAGATACTAGAAGTATCTAGAACGTCAGATTCGCACCTCAGGTTGTTTTAAGAAAAAATAACCAAAAAGGCTAATTTTCTCAAAAACCTTACGTGATGGAGTAAATCTGACCCCAGATTCGGATCCAGCGACCCCCAAAAAATATAGGTATGGTTCACCGCACATGACAGTTTTATTTTTTGTGTACCTGCGTATTCAAAGTCCAGAATCAAACGAAAATTTAAAAATTTCAAATTAATTAACCTTCACAATTATGTAGAGCGCCTCTTAATTTCTTGACTTTTGGAAGATTTTTTCAGAATCCCTGACTCTTCCCTGATTTCCAGATTTTCCCTCAACTAGGGCCACCCTGTAGATGCATTGAAAAAATAATCTTCTGAAGTTCGTAGATAATTATTCGAGTTTTTGTTGTCCAAAATGAACTGTATTTATATTCCCGTTATAAAATTTTTGGAAAAATTAAAAGTAATTGAGAAAAAAAAAAGTGGAACTGCATTTTTTGGTCGACAGTGTCAACCATGGAGAAGTGGAAATTAAATTAAGCTTCGCGAAAAAGTGAAAGAGTAATTTAGGAGGCTGCATTCATTCGGCCCTTTCTTGTCAATCGCTCCGCTTCTCACTTTTTGTTCACCAGACTGACGAGTCACATTTTGCTTATACGCCACGTAGAATAATAATCAATCAACTCGTTGACATTGCAAAGAGGTTTTTTTTTTTGAAAATTACAAACCAAGTCTAGCAAAAAGTCAAATTAATGGGAATTTGAAATTTAGTATTAATATAGTTGTTCATTTATGAAGAATAAAAATCCAGGTTAAGGACAAAAGTCTCCCAAATTGGAACAATGAGTAATAATAATTATCTTATTGTCGTGTGAGAAACATGAAAGGTATTTTATGATATTTGATAGAATACTGATGCTTACATCAGCTTTAAATGATTTCTGTTGATGAGTAGATAAAAAATCCCATATGCGATAACATATCTTTGCTGACACTCAACAATATTCGTCAAGACTATACAATAAGAGATTCTACATTTCGCGATAGTATCATAATCTGAGACCTTGGCACAATTGGATATTTAGTTTTGTCGAGTTAGTAGTTGTTAAGAACTTTTTATATTCAACCTTCGATTAATGTTGGCTTATTAATAAAAGAAAAATATGAGAAAACTTTTTCATGCAAATTTTTCTAATTATTGCGAAATTATACAGATTATATTATTATGATATCATGACTCATATACGATTGACACGTTTTCATTTTGATAAACAGGGCTGCCACGAAATCAGAAATTTCGAAAATTCCCTGACTTTTCCCTGAACAATTTTTTATTTTCCCCAGTCCGTTCAAAACTTTTTTTTAGGTGTACAAATGAACTAACAACTAGATCAATAACAGACTACTTTTCAAATCCAAAAGTGGAATCTCCAACAAAAGAGTTGAATTTTTAACCAAGAAAGATAATTTCTCACGCAAAAATGAAACTTTTACATTTTCAGTAAACATAAATCCGTTTTCAACAATAAGAATATTCAACAAAATAGTTGAATTTTCAAACACAAAAAATGAAGTTTTAACTAAAGTGATGAATATTCAACCATACAAAAATAATTTTGTAACCAAATAGTTCAATTTTCAACACAAATGATGAATTTTCTACCATAAAAGAAAAATTTTCAACGAAATACATGAATATTCTATTAAAAAGATAAATTTTCAACCAAATAGTTCAATCATTTTTATGTTTATTTATTTGTCTACTGATCTAGAATCAATATTTTTTAAATATTGAATTTTCAAATTGTGACAAAAATGCTCGAAATATTCAAAAAATATTAATTCTAGACCAGTGGACAAAAAAATTAACATGAATTTTCAAACAAAATTGATGAATTCTCAACGAAAAATTTAATTTTTAATATTATTTCAATCAAAGAAGATTTTCATTTTTATACTTTATTAGAAGCACTCGCATTTGCATGGAAGTTTTGCCAGGGGAGATGAAAACTGCAGAAAACCGTCTCCCGAGTTCAGCCGATTTTTTCGACAGTCGAGTTTTGAAGGTAGACATTCAACCAAGACCATCGAATGCACACAATCATCCTCGGCATCAAACCTCCCACACTAAATTAGCTAGGGGAGACCGGAGCGAGATGATCATACGGGGTCAAATGAAACACTGCATTTTCTCTCAAAATTTGTGATTTTTGTTGCTGTTCTTTTCAGAAATAACAGTAATAATGATTTACTAATTTCTGGGAAAAAGACAAAAATTAAATAGATTAGAAGAAGTAAAAATAAAAATTATTAAAATTTCAAAACCTGAATCCTGTTATTCTATAATCTATGATATCATAGAACGAAAAGAAATTATTGAAAATAACAGATAATATTTTTAAACTAAAGTTTGTCGTAAAGTTTATTTACCGAACTTGAATGTACTAACGCACTTATATACAATTAATTAATAAAAACAGGCAATATTGAAGTTTCAATCATAATTGTGAATTGGGGCGGAATGAGCCGGGTTCATGGGGTGAAATGAGACGCTCTTGTCATGCTTGTCATAACCTCTTTATGGAACTCGCAGAGAAGTTTTTGTTCGCAAGATTTGAGTCGTTTTGAGTGGAATTTTCAAAAATATATAAAGATTTAAAAGAGAGTTGCAATAGTGAAAACTTACAAAAGAAAAGCTGACATTCGTGGTTAGAAGAGTCCATGACAGAAATTCTCGTGTCAGAGCACCTGCAATTGGTTTTATTTATAAATTTTATTTTATGAGTTGTTTTTTCAGCATATTCAAAACGAAATTTTTGTATTTATATTGACAATGACAAGTTGCAGAAGGCTTCTAAAATTAATATTAAAGATCATTTCTTTAAATTTTTCAGAAAAGTACCTATTTTTATGCAGGGAAAAATTATGATTTTTAGGTCTGAATTTTATAAAAACAGTTCAAAAATTATTTTTTTTTAAATTTCAGAAATATGTTATAAATGAAAAATTTCAAATAAATGTTAATTCAACTTGAAATTAGAAAAGTTATTATATAAAGGAAAAATTTGAATTAATTAACCATTAAATGCATTTATACTGTCAAATATTTATAAAATCCTGCCCCTGAGTAATCAGACTTAATTATACCTTACAAAATTAATTTTTGAACATTTTACAGAGCATGAATTGGTACGAATAATCATATTGCTCAACCGTGAAAACAATTATATTTTGTCGTGATATTCATTTCCATTCTCAGAATACTTCAAATAATCGTCTATATGTACGAAAAACACGAAAAATTATCTTCTATTAACAAAAACTAATTATTAGTTGAGGTGTCTCATCTCGCCCCAATACGTGTCTCGTCTCGCCCCAGAGCATGGGGCGAGATGAGACATGTTCACAAATTACAATTTTCATATTTTAATCGCAATTACTATGTTTGAAACACTTCGTCTTTTATGAAATTGATACATGAAGGTTCATATAATGTATAGAACCACTTACATTTATAAAAACTACTATAGATTTCAAATATTTCACTGAAAATTATAACTATGCTCATCTCGCCCCGGCCTCCCCCAAACGCAGCGAATACACAACCTGGTCGTACGACCCAGATGGTCACCCACCCGAGTGCTATCCGCGTTTGAAATTTTTAACTAAAAAATATGCAATTTCTACCAAAATAGATGAATCTTCAACCCAAAATGACGAATTTTCAACAAAACAGTTAAATTTTCAAGCAAAAAGAATGGCTTTTTAACAAAATTGTTAGATTTTCAACAAAATAATAAAATGCACTATAACTTCAGTTTATCGTAATTTGTTTAAATAAAATGTTTCGAATTGAAATCCTACTTCGGAATAAAGGTGTGAGAAGTCAATTTAATTCTGATGTGAAGACTTGAAAGTAGAGGAAAGGATTTAATTCGCGATGAAAATCATAATAATTGGAAACCTTTTAAGATGAAAGTTATAATAACAAAAGCGATTCCCACGTGGAACAATATTGCCCCATGTCTACTAAGCCCCATTTTCGCGTAATTTCTAGAAGACTGTAAATAACTCGATATTCACTGCAAACTAAGAACAAACACAGAACTGACACGAAAGTTCGGTCGGTCGGAAAATTTTATGTATCCAAGAAAAATCAGTGAAACCTACTTGCTACTCGTTAAGCTCTATTGCGAAGAAATGAATGTGGTATTATTAGGAGGTATCTACTATTACAATATCCAGCAACTGAAAAAAAAAAATTATTTCCAACACTTGGATTATTTCTTCTCAATTTCGAATTACCATGTAATTTCCACGCTATTTTGTATTAGCACTAGTACGACGGACCTCATCCGAGTAGAATCGAGCTAATCACTGCTTAACTTCTGTGATCGAATCAGAAATCCTCTGAAATTCCCTGAATTCTTTTGAAAATTTTGTAAATCCCTTACAATTTGTTATATCATTTGAAAATTCTTTGAAATCTTTGGAATTCGATGGCTATCGTGCATAACCTCTTGATATCCCTGTAAAATGATTGAGCTCCTTGGAAATCCTTCAAACATTGTAAAAATCTGTTGAAACCTAAGGAAATCCTTGACATTTTTTTATGTTTCGTGAAATCACTTGAAATCTTTGAAATCGAATGAAATCGCTTGAAATCTTAAAAATCCCATAAAACTTCCTTATAATCCTTTACAATGCATGGATATCCCGTCAAATTATGAGATCCCTTGAAATCTTTGAAATCCCTTTCAAATCCGTAGGAACCTTTCCGAATGTCTTGAAATCCCTTAAAATATTTTAAAATTCATTAAAATTCCTCGAAATTTCTTCAAATCTTTGATAAAAGTCGGAAATCCTTAGAAATTCCGTTAACGCATCGAAACCCATTTAACTATCCTAAAATTCATTAAAATCCTTTGAAATCATTGCAAATTTTTTTAAATCCCTTGAAATATTTTTAAATCCTTTAAAAGTCATTAAAATTCTTCGAAATCCATTAAAATCCTTTACAGAATTCGGAAATCCTTCGAAATCCCGTGGAATACTTGGAACCCCTTTAGATCTGTTAAAATACATCAAAATCCCTTAAAATTCTTTTAAATCTTTTGAAATTCCGTGAAATATTCGAAATCCCATTAAATCTCATGACATCCTTGAAAATTCGTGAAAATACTTCGGTATCTCTTGAAATCATTTTAAATCCCATGACTTTTCTTATATATTTAAAAATCTTTTAAAATCCCTTAAATCCTCTTAAAATCTCTTGAAATCTCTTACAATCTTTAAAAATCACTTAAAATCCTTGAAATTCCGTCAAATTATGAGATCTCTTGAATTCTTTGAAATCTGTTTAAAATGTACTGAAACTTTTAAAATCCGTGAGAATATTTCAGAATCTCTTGAAATCCCTTAAAATATTTTCAAATCTTTTAAAAGCTATTAAAATTCCCTGAAATCATTTAAAATCCTTGACAATATTCGAAAATCCTTTGAAATCCTATTAAATCATCGAAACACCTTTAAATATCTTAAAAACCATTAAAATACCTGAAAAAACTTTGAAATTCCGTAGTCTTTTGAAATGTTATGAAATCCCTTCAAATCTTGGAAATCCCATTAAATCTCATGACATCCTTAAAAATTCGTCAAAATACTATCTCTTAAAATCTTTTAAAATCCCAAAACTTCTTTTGATATATTTTGAAATCTCTTAAAATCCCTTAAATCTCTGAAAATTTTTAAAAATCATTTAATATCCTTGAAATTCCGTCAAAGTACGCGATCCCTCGAATTCTTTTAAATCCCTTTAAAATTTATTGAAACCTATAAAATCCGTGTGAATCTTTCCGAATATCTTGAAATCCCTTCAAATATATTCACATCTTTCAAAAGCCACTAAAATTCCTTAAAATCCCTTAAAATCCTTTATATTATTTGGAAATCCTTAGAAATTCCGTTAAATCTTTTTAAAACTTACGAAATCCACTAAAATTTGGAATCTTTAAAATCTCTTAAAATCCTTTGAAATTCTTCGAAATTATCGAAACCCCTTTTAAATCTCTTAAAATCCATTAGAATCCCTTAAAGTTCTTTGAAATCTTTGCAAATATTTAGAAATCCCTTCAAATCTTCGAAATCCCATGTTACACACACTTTTCAAAATTCGTGAAAATATTTCAGTATCTCTTAAAATCCTTTAAAACCCTGTGACTTCATTTGAAATATTTTTGAATTTCTTAAAATCCCTAAAAATCTCTTGAAATCCTTTTAAAAGACTTTAAATTCGTGCAAGTCCCTCAAAATCTGTTAAAATCCTTTGCAAACCCTAAGTCTCCTCGTATGTTTGGAAATCTATAAAATCCACTAAAATTGTTATGAAATACGACGAAATCGCTTAAAATCCATGGAAATGAAATGGAATTAATTAACTAATTAAATCCATGAAATTCAAACTAAATCAAACTTGTTCATTAAAATTCTTTCTAGAAAAAACGTTTAAATCCCTATAAATCTTAAAATCCGTTTGTACTGTGAAATTCCTTAAAATCCATTGAAATCTTTAAAATTGCTGGGAATCCCTTCAAATTTATTTCAATTCAATTTATTTTCCAAAGTTCAATATAAATATCTTGAAATCCTTTGGAATCCCTTCAAACCCCCGCAAATGTTTGGAAATCTTAAAAATCCTCTAAACTCCCTTGAAATGCTTCGAAATTCCTTGAAATTCTGAGAAATATTTTGAAATCTCTTGAAAATCGAT
>CAKNYM010050329.1:224593-270954 GCA_932195095.1 Andricus curvator
CTCCTGTGAAATGCTTCGATATTCCTTGAAATTCTGAGAAATATTTTTAAATCTCTTGAAAATCGATGAAATTTTTTTAATGAGTTTAAATATCTGGAAAATCCTTAAAATCCTTTGGAACCCTTAAACTTCCTGATATGTTTGGAAATCTTTGAAATAGCGTGAAATTTTCACGAAATCTCACGAAATCGCTTCAAATCCATCGAAATGTCTTCAAATTTTTTGAAATCCTAGGTTAAATAAATCAAAAAATCATACGTTTGTACTTTTTAGATTTTTCGCATCAACTCTCAATATTTTAGCATTCTTAAATTCTATACTATAGGCGTAATTAACCCCTCGGGTGCAAGTTTCCTCAACTTTGGAGACTATGATTAAAAGTCAAATTTTCAATTACAGAAAAAAACATAAGTTTCATTTCTAGTTATTAAGTTGCTGAATCAATGCAAAAAAATGTCGATTGAAAAATAGAGGACAATAGTTATCCTTTATCGCTTTATTCAAACTGATAAATTCTTGACCGTTTTAAGGACAGAACACTATAAATAAAAAG
Organism: Andricus curvator; assembly: GCA_932195095.1. Lineage (NCBI taxonomy): Eukaryota > Metazoa > Arthropoda > Insecta > Hymenoptera > Cynipidae > Andricus > Andricus curvator. Next base: position 225,147 of record CAKNYM010050329.1, read on the forward strand.
AGCGTCATCGATTTCGAAAAATATTTTTACCAAAAAGGAGCGATAAAATTAATATGCGAGTCTCTTGTCGCGTGCCAATAAGCGGCACGTGTCGCGAATCTCGAACAACCAGGGTCGAGGGGTGAATAACACCAAATAACACCTGTGCATCTAAACTCTCTTAAAACAGGTCTCTCGTTAAATTCAGGTTCCTCGGTTCATTCGAAATTTATCTCATCAGGTTTTCACTAGCGCTCCAACTTCCATCAGTTTTAAAGATCCCGTATGGCTACAGTACTGTATCTGACATGTTTGTTCGCGTCTTCGAGATTCGTCGAATGACCTATTGACGAATCTTCTATGAAATCTCATAATCTAGCAATAAAGATTTATAAATTAAAAAAATATATTGTTTATCTTGTTGATATGAGGAAAACTTTTTTAATATTGGGAATAAAAGAGTAATGAATTTGATATATTTGTTCGCGTCTTCGAGACGCATCGATCGACCTATTTTTGAACCTTTTACGATCTACTAGTGCCGATTTACAAATTTAAAAAGAAAGGTGTATTCTGTTTATATGAGAAAAAACTTGCCTCATATTAGGAATACTACAGTCCCGTATCTGACATGTTTGTTCGCGTCTTCGAGACACGTCGAATGACCTATTGACAAATCTTTTATGACCTCTTATCAACTAGGAAAACCGATTTCTAAATTTTAATAATATATTTTTTGTCTTGTTAATATAAGGGAAACTTGTTTAATATTAGGAATACAATAGTAATGTATATGTTATAATTGTTCGCGTATTCGAGACGCATCGATTGCCCAATTGAAGAACCCTTCACGACCGACCGTAAACTACCAATATCGTTTTTAAATTTTTGTTAACAAAATTGTTCACATTGCTTTTAGGAGATTTTTTCCAAATTGTGAATATAAGAGAATTGTATTTGACGTAATTGTTCGCGTCTCTGTGTTCGCATTTTCGAGACTCGTCGAATGACCTATTGACGAACCTTCAATGGCCTCTTATGATCTAGAAACGCCGATTTGAAAATAAAAAAAAATATATTGTTTATCTTGTTGATATGAGGAAAACTTTTTTAATATTGAGAATACAATAGTAATTTATATGATATATTTGTTCCCGTCTTCGAGACGCTTCGATTGCCCAATTGAAAAACTTTTCACTACTTACCATGAACTACCAATTCCGTTTTTAAATTTCTTAACAAAATTATTCACATTGTTTTTAAGAGAACTTTTTCTTAAATTTGTATTTGATGTAATTGTTCGCGTCTCTCGTTGAATTCAAGTTCCTCGGTTGATTCGAAATTTATCTCATCAGGTTTTCACTACCGCTCCAACTTCCATCAGTTTTAAAGATCCCGTATGGCTTCACAGAATGGAAGCAATTTAAAAAAATTACCCTAGATTTCACATCCGCACACAAGTCTTTAATTTAACTAAACGTTCATAATAAAACTGAATTACTTCCAAGTATCTGCGCTTTAAAAAAAAAACATCTAAATTGGGTACTTATAGTTACTGTAATGAGAACACTACTTGTCTTCAACATCTGCTTTTCGCAACAAGTGCAAATCTCGCGGATTTGCTTATTGTTCCAGCGGGTTCTGGAAATGTTTATTTGCATAAGAATTTTATCCCGTTTATTCAGGGTAGTGAACCCGGTTGAGGCCACTGAATTTGAACCTTAAGTGGATTTCCAAATCGGATTTGGGGGGGGGGGTCATGTCAGAAAGTACGGTGGATAAAAGTTCGGGCGGGGCGCTCTAGTTGAATTGACGTTACGAAAATCACTTGCATATTTCAGACTTCCCACTCTTTCCCATAATCTTCTCTTTTCCCCATTTTAAAGAATATGGTTGAAAACTTAATTATTTCGTTGAAAATGCAACTATTTTGTTAAAAACTCATTTTTTTTGGGTAAAAAATTCAAGAACTTGGTTGAAAGTTGAACTACTTTGTTAAAAAATTATCTTTTTGCTTGAAAATTCATTTCTCTTTTCAAAAATTTAATTATTTTGTTGTAAAGTTGTATTTATTGATTGCATTCAATTGTTTTAATTTAAATTAAAATCCTTTTTTGTTGAAGTATCATCAATTACACTTTTCGTTGAGAATTCATGTTTTTTGTTTGAAAATTCAACTACATGGTTGAAAGTTGAACTAATTTGTTAAAAATTGATTTTTTGTGAACATTCACAATTTTAATTGAAAATTCATCTTGAGAGTGGAAATTTTAGACAGTTTTTTTTTTAACTGAAAATATAACTATTCCATTTTTGATTGAAAATATATATATTGAATTGAAAATTGATCTTTTCTATTTGAAAATCACCTTTTTGGTTGTGAATTCAACTATTTTGTTAAACAAAATTTTTTTTGTTAAAAATTAATTTTTTTAACTCAAAATTTAACTATTCCATTTTTGGTTGAAAATTTATCTTGTTTAGTTGAAAATTCAACTATTTTGTTTAAAATAAAACTATTTATTTGAACAATAACCTACTTGGTAAACAATTAATTTTGTTGTTGAAAATTCATAGTGTAGGATGGAAAATTTAACTGTTTTGTGGAAAATTCGCCTTTTTGGTTAGAAAATTAATCTCTTTTTTTTTTAAATTCATCTTTATGGCTGCGGATTCAACTCTTTTGTTAAAAAATCGTCTTGTTTGGTTGAATTGGACAGCTAGAAAATTTTTTGTTTTCTTTTTAAATGAAAATTAATTTTTTTACTGAAAATGTAACTATTCTATTTTTGGTTGAAAATGTATTTTGTCTAGTTGAAAATTCAACTATTTTGTTTGAGATAAAACTATTTATTAGAATAATAACCTACTTGGTAAAAAATTAATTTAGTTGTTGAAAATTCATAGTGTCGGATTGAAAATTTAACTGTTTTGTGGAAAATTCGCCTTTTTGGTTAGAAAATTAATCTCTTTTTTTTTTTGAAAATTCATCTTTTTGGCTGCGGATTCAACTATTTTGTTAAAAAATCGTCTTTTTTGGTTGAATTGAACTGCTAGAAAATTTTTTGTTTTTTTAAAATGAAAATTAATTTTTTTCTGAAAATGTAACTATTACATTTTTGGTTGAAAACTTACCTTTTTTTGAGAATTCAACTATTTGGTTGAAAATTCATATCTTTTGATTGAAAATTACTTTCTTGTTGAAAATTCATCTCTGTGGGTAAAAAATTCAACTATTTGTTGTAAAATTAAACTATTTATTTGAAAACTTAACTACTTCTTAGAAAATTAACTTTTCTGTTGAAAATTCGTAGTATCGGGTGGAAAATTTGTCTTTTTGTGTAGAAAATTAATCATGTTCTCATTTGAAAATTCAACTTTTTGGTTGTGGATTCAACTATATTTTGTTCAACATTCGTGTTTTTTGGTTCAATTCAACTGGTAGAAAATTCTTTATTTTGGTGAATATTAATTTTTAAAACTGAAAACGTAACTATTCCATTTTTAGTTGAAAACTTATCTTTTTTAGTTGAAAATTCAACTATTTGGTTGAAAATTCATCTCTCTTGATTAAAAATTACTTTCTTGTTGAAAATTTCTTTTTGTAGGTTTAAAATTCAACTATTTTTCTGTCTTTTTCGGTCAAAAATTCAACTGTTTTGTTGAAAATTCGTCCTTTTGGATTAAAAATGCATCCTTTATGATAGAAAAGTCATCTTTCTTGTTTAAACATTCATATTTCTTTCTTTTTGATTTAAAATTTAAATCTTGTTTCGTCAAAATACGAAATATTAAATCTTTCGTTGAGAATTCATCTTTTTTGTTTGCAAACTGAACTATACTTGGTTAATAATTCAACTATTTTGTTAAAAATGTAATTATTATATTGAAAATTCAACTCTTCTTTTTAAATTGTCAACGAGGGAGGACGCGGGGTCAAAAATATACAAAAATTGGTAACGTAATTTATGGATGACCCCTTAATTTAATATTATTTACTTATTTATGAAACTAAAATAGTAGAGTTGTAGAAAATATTTTTCTTGAAAAAAAGCCATGATTGATTAAAATTCAACTATTTTTAAAAAATTGGCAAGAAGCAACAGTAAGAAAAAATTCACTTACAAAAGCTATTGTTGAAATCATTAGTGGTCGTAAGTTTTCAACTAGTTTCATTTTTAAAAAAATGTTTTTTTGTTGAATAAGACATGACTGATAATATAATTTCAATTCATAAATTCATAGAAAACTTGTTTGCAGAGAAAAACAGTAATGAAGAAATAGATTCTGCAAAAGTACTTTTATGGGGATTCTTGACTTGTTTTAAAATGATTTTTAAAATGATTGTCCAACGATGGTGGTTTGTGAAGTCAGCATTGTCATAATAAATGCGTTTACGCGCAATAACCGGACATAATGTACTGTTATGATGTTCGAAGGCGAGACCTAAAATTAGTCGTTGTTACTCGAACTGTATTTAAATGTCACTGTTAAGCAGAAGAGCGACCGCACGCGTAAAACCAGCTGTTACGGTCCGTTTCATAATCGCAGCCAGCTAAACGAGCAATCTTACTCGTTTCCTGAGTCACGTTTCACGCCATGAAATTGAACATTTTCACGCAATTTTCCCACAATTTTTTAATCACGGGACAAATTTTAGGTCAAGAATATAAAATGAAACTTCAGCATCCATTCGCCTCGCATTCTGCTGATTTCTCGCTGAAGTGCATTGCTTTAATGTTACACATTAAAATTTGCTTTCTTTATTTAGCAAAAATGTATCTGAATTTGAGCAAAATTAGGGTGAAAATATCCGCAAATTTTATTTTCAAGCTCAAAACTTGATAAAACCTTGAAAAATTTCATAATTTTTTCCGTTTATTTCAGTGAATAGTGAATATTTACAAAAAAGGTTCAAGTAAAAGTTGTAGATCTTTTAAGAATACACCTTTTATGTGATACACAATTTTTCTTAAAAACCATTAGTTCTCGAGAAAAGGAGGAAAATGTGGGTGAAAAGTGTCGCGTATAGGCGGTGTACAGCGCCACGTCGCATTTGGACGGTGTACAGCTCTCCCTCGCGTTTGGTCGCTGTATAGCTCAAGGTCCTATGCTTATACACAGAACTTGGAACTATACATTCACCAAACGCGACGGAGAGCTGTACACCGCCTAAGCGCGACGTGGAGTCGCAGAAATCACTTAAGTCACAACCCTACCCATTTCCAATGTTTCGGGGGAGGGGGCACCCATGTGACCGGTTACATAAATAAAGTGGGGGAAGCTAGAAAAGGGGATAGGGTGAGTGTGGGGCTGGTTAATTCCGCCAAAACATTATCCCTTTTCCAGCTACGGATACGCAACATTTTTGGAAAACCTCTTTTTTCTCGTAAAATAATGGTTTTAGAATAAAAACGTATATGAAATCAAATATGCATTTTTTTATGCTCTATAACTTTTATTGGGAACTTTTTTTGTTCAGATCAAGGGTTTTCAAAATAGAAGCGGAATCCAGTTCATTAGGGGTTTGACCTTCAAAATTAAATCTGCGGGTATTTTTACTATCATATACGTAATCAGCGTGTTAAAATACGTCGGTATAGTGAATTTCAAATTGCTCGGAGGTGCTCTCTTTTCGGAACTTTATCCCCAAATTAATTTAAGATCTCATTATATTTCTGAAATGAGTCTTGAATTCTCTTGAAATCTCTCTGTCTCTCTCTTACAAGTAGATATACTTTCTATACCTTCTCTCTCTATTCGCGTCTCCCTTTTGTGCGGCAATTCGCAATTGCCCTTAAGACTCCTCTTCGATATCCCCACTACTGCCATACTAAGCAAAGCCTGTATATGCTCTTTCTCTCTCTGCACTCTTACCATGCGATCTCCTCAAAACTCATGATGATTCCTCAGGAAAAATTTCAAAGTTAATCCACCAAAGATTCACTTCTGCCATGTGGCCCCACTGCCACACACTGTTTTTTTATGGGAAGTTTTTTTCTTTTAAAAATAACGAGCCTAATGAACAAAAACTGATAAATGCAACACTTTCATGAGAAACAAGAAATTTTGTTGAACTAGAAAACAAACACACGCGCGAATTTTTTTCCCCATGCAATTTTTAAATTAAAATATAAAATTAATATTGATACAAGATTTTTGTATTAAATACTATATATTATCCAAAATAATAGAAAATAAAAGCAAGGACCATATTTTTGATAACGAAAAACATCAACGTAACCTAAACTTGTTCAAACCTGTATTTTAATTTTTAATGTCCAATGATTTTTGTTCACAATAATAACACTAATGTAACATGAAATTGATCAAAAATTAGGAACTGTTGAAATCTAATCATTTTTGATTAAAAATATCAAAAATTTCGGGAAAACAGGCTAAAAACCGAAAAATGCAAAATGTTGAAAATTGTTTAATCTTTGAAATGTAATCATTTTTTATGAAAAATATCCATTTCCGGTGTATAACGCTAACATAACCTGAAATTGTTGAAAATTGAGAATCTTGATAGGATCTTATATTACAATTCTTTAAAAAGATAATAATTTTCAGCGAAAAGTACTAATATCAAACATGCATAATATTTTTAATAATTTATTAAATAATTTGAACTTTAAATTTAACCGTGTAAGAATATTTAAAAATCAGAATTTGATAAGGTTTTTTATGAATCTTCTTATTAATGATGTTCTAGGTATACCGTCAAGTTCAAAATTACTTAATCTACAACTTGATTTAGAAAATTGACAAAAAAGGCCCATTGTTTGTTGCAACAAATTTTAGAAGAAAAACAAAAGCGTAAATAATAAAAAAATAGTTAAAGTCATAATTATTTATTAAAATGTAGTTATTTGTATATTTGTTTTTTACAATTCTATTCGTCACGTTTTTATAAAATATTATTTAGCAAAATTCTAAATTCAGAAAATGCCTAACTAAAAATAATTGTTCGTATTATTTCTAAACAAAATAATTTTCATAAAAAAGTGAAGAATATGATTGTAAAGAACCTTTTAAGGAATAGAATGAGCTTTTAACAAAAAGCATTAACGTTACGAATTTTGCCTGAAGCGGAAGAAAAAACACAAAAATACAAATAACTACATTTAAATAAATAATTATGACCTCAACTATTTTTTTTATTATTACCGCTTGGGTTTCTCTTTTAAATTTTGTTGCAATAATCAAAGGGTCTTTTTTGTTAATTTTATGAATCAAGTTAAAGATTAAGTAATTTTCAACTTGAGTTCTTGTTATTTTGTAGATTTAATTATCACAATTTAAAATTTAAGATATAAAATAACTTCAAGTAAACAAAAACCACTTTGTGATCCCTGAATTATTACCGCGCTTTTATCAAGTATTTTAGATCATAAACTTTTAAATAAAACCATAAAAAAAGCATAGAAAAATTGAGTCTGCTAAAGTTACCAGCGAATTAACTTAACATAAATGTTTAGTAAATGTTACAGAAAATATCCGAAAATTCATAAAATTACAGAAAATTCAGTAAACTCTGCAGAAGATTCGGTAATCTTTACGGAAAATCTATGCTGTCCCATTTTTAACTGAAAACCCTGTAGGCTTAGGAGAATTTTCTTCCGCATGTACAATCAGGCAAATTTACAATTAAATTCCATATACATCTGAGAATTGAAATTAAATAAGGAAGGTTATATTCCTTCGGGAAGACATTTTTGGAGGCGGAAGAAAATTACAAAACCGTCTTCCGTGTGTATTAATTAGAGACATCCGGTTAACAATAAGTGCGATTAATTAGCGTTCCGGTTTAGGTCAGGTTCGCATGATGCAATAAGATTTGTGTCTAAGAAAATTGTCCCTTGCAAATTTTCTCTATCCTTCTACGCTTTTATTCCACAATTTTCTATTCAATTTAATAATCAAATAGACAAATAAGATTTTTGAAAAAATGAAGGTTTGGTAGCGACGGAAATAAAATTGCTTGAAATGTCAAATGTCAAAAAAGCACGGACGATTTGAATTAGGAAGGAGGTGATAGGACGTTAACAACTTCCGTCTCAGTGAAACGACTAATTATTTTTCGATAAGAAGTTGCTTGACGGCATTACCCAACCATGACCAGAGAAACCAACTGTGTTCTTCCTCATCCGGTTGGTCGTTAGGAGACGATAAACCCACACAAATGTCGTATAGAATCCTCCATCGAAATCATAGACTAGACACTAAATTGAACTGGTTAAAGATGAAAGTATTTAAGTTCATTTGATCCTACTAGAAAACAAACACGCCTAGATTATTTTTTTTGTCTCCGCAATGTTTAAATTCAAAAATATAATATTAATATATTAATAAAAAAACTTTGCATTTCATAGTATCTATTATTTAAAATAATAATTGGTCCGAGTGGAGAGCTTTACATAATGACTTTGTAAAGCTCTCCGCCTGGGGTGCTTGCTAATGTGATCAGCGACATGGGTCGGAGCCGTGCTGCGGAACGAAAGTGTGATTTAAATAAACAACACGGGAATTCTAGATTAATCTAGACAATCAAACTGTTGCATTTTTGTTAAAAAATAACCTATTTCAGATGAAAAAACGTTAAAATAACCTTAAATTGTTACACAATTATAAATCTATATTAATATTTTAGGTGAAACTCCCTAGCTGAACATTGTACACAAACAACTTTTACTAAAAATACAGTTTTCGGCATAAAACGCATAAAACACCAACATAACCTAAGATTGTTGAAAAGTTGTGAATTTTCTTTAAAATGTTGGAAATTAAAAATAAAAATTTTGGATCAAAAACACTAACCTAATCCAAAAATGTTCAAAGATTCTAAACCTTTTTCAAATTACAATGATTTTGTTTGACTAGTCAATTTTCGATATGAAAAGACGTAAGATAAAAAACCCCAACATAACCTAAAGTTTTTAAAAAGTTGTGAATCTTCTTTGAAGTTTGAAATTAAAAATCCGAATTTTTGACGAAAAACACTAACCTAATCCAAAAAAGATCAAAGATTCTAAATCTTTTTCAAGTTACAATGATATTTGTTTGGCAATACCAGTTTTGGATATGAAATAACGTAACCTGGAAAATCCCAACATAACCTAAAATTGTTAAAAAGTTGTGAATTTTCTTTAAAATGTTTGAAATATAATTTTTTTTTAAATTAGCAATGCCAATTCTAGACGAAAAACGCTAACATAATCCAATATTTCTAAAAGAATCTAAAATTAAAAAAAAATTATGAACCTCCTTTGAAATCTAATGATTTTTAATAAAAATTTAATTTTTCAACGAAAAAAACTAACGCAATCCGAAATTGTTGAAGCTTATAAATTTTAATATTTTGACCAAAGTAAATCATTGTATTAAAATCTAATGATTTTTGTTTAAATATATAAATTTTAGATGAGGCACGCCAACATAATCTAATGTTTTTGAAAAATTGTAAATATTATTTAAAATCAATTAATTTTTTACTAAAAATACCAATTTCCGGCAAAAAAAAAACTGAAACAATCCAAAATTGTTAAAAGATTCTAAATCTTGTTCAAATTATAATTATTTTCGTATGAAAATACCAATTTTCAATGTAAAACAACAATTGTTCAAAAATTATGAACCTTCTTTAAAATCTAATGATTTTAAAGTAAAATAATTTTATTATTGTAAACAAAATAAATTATTGGATTTAAATCTAATGACTTTTGTTTTAAAATACCAATGATTTTTACCTACGAAATTCTTGAAAATTAAAAAAAAGAACAAGAATCCAGAGATTCAATTTGTGATTAAGAAAAAATTGTGTTTTAAAATACCAATTTTTTTTATGTAAAACGCTAATGTAACCTAAAATTGTTAAACGTAAATTGTTGAAAAAATTGTAATCTTCGAAATTTAATAATTTGTTATTAAAAATACCTATTTCCAATGTAAAATGCTAAAATATCCTAAAAGTGTTGAAAATCGGGAATCTTGATGTTTTTTATTTAAAAAAGCTAATTTCGAGTGAAAAAACACAACCAAAATTTTTGAAATTTTAATTTAACAGACATATTATTTAGCAAATTCTTGAATCCACAAAATTATTAACTAAAAATAATTACAAATATTATATGTGAATATAACAATTTTCTTAAAAATGTGCCGAATATAATTGTAAAGAACATTTTAAGAAATAGAATGAGCTTTTGTAAATTAAAATTGAATGAAAATTACGCATTTTGACTGAAGCGGTTAAAACACACACACACACAAATATGTAAATAACTAGATTTAAACAAACAATTAGGACCTCAATGATTTCTTTATTATTTACGATTGGTTTTCTCTTCTAAAATTTGTTGCAATAATCATTGGGCCTTTTTTTTGTCAATTTCATCAGTCAAGTTAAAGATTAAGTAATTTTGAATTAAGGATGTTCACTACGTACAATCAATCAAAAAAGTCGCCAATCTTTAAAGTGATTTACAAAATCGACAAAAATAGATCTTTTATTAATTTCAGCAAATCTTGTCGGAGGCTTCTAAGCGTACTTCAGAAAAAATAATTCAGGTTAAAATTGTTTATTTAAAAGCAGTTATTTAGAGTTTTAGTTTTTGCTTCCTCTTTAGGGAAAAGTTACAATTCTTATTTAATCCTAATGATTAATGTTTCAATGATCAAAGCCTCATTTTATTCTTTAAAGGATTCTCTACAAATCTATTTGGTTGGTGTTCATTAAAATTTGAACCATCATTGTTTATAAAAATGATAATCGTATGATTTCTGAATTAATTTTTAAATAAAACCCGCACAAATACAATTGTACAGAATCCTTCAAAGAATAAAATGAGGCCTTGATCATTAGAACTAAACAAGACCTCTAAATACCTCTAATAACCTCAAAATAACTACTGTTAAATAAACAATTTTAACCCCAATTATTTTTTTCTGAAGATCTATTTTTGTCGATTTTATAAATCATTTCAAAGATAGGCGACTTTTGAGATTGATTGTACGTAGTCTACATCCTTAAGAACAACAAGAATGACTTCGACATTTTCGAGACATATCGTATCATCACTTTTTTTTAGATAGTATACACTCTGGATAAAAATTGAGAGTTCAGGGGAATTCAATTTCATTTTTAAATTTCGTTATCAAATCAAATTGTAAATCGTCAAGCACTCGTTTTTTAATGATGGAGTTAACTTTTTTCAATTTTATTCGCCTCCTTTTGATAAGGTGAAAGTAAACAGATACTTTATCGGACTCCTCTTTTTATAGAAGCGTACCTATGTTTCTTAATTAAAAATGTAAATTTCGACGAGTTCTATTTTGTAAATTCATAAAATATGTAAATTAAACTTCAACGTAATGATTATTTAATTTATAGGAATCAAATCGAAACGTCAAAGTTTCACAAGATGCCCATTTTTAGACCGAGTTTTCTCTCCATAAAGAGAGACCGAATTTACTTAGTCACTTACATTAAGCGCACGTGGTTTGTTAATTGTTTCTCGTAAGTTTAATTGTCGGATAATTAAATACTATCGTTAATTTGCGATTTAAAGAAAAGCCAGTACGTTAGCGAGGAATTCATCGTGTGGATTAACAATTAAGACGTTGCTAATTTCACACCTCGACCTCTCTGGCGTGTCTACCACACCCAGAATAAACCGCTGTCTTATTTCTTTTTTTTTCTCTTCTCACTTTTCACTCTAGAGAATCGATTCTCTTTTAAAAATATGCTGAGGTTTATAAGTTATATTACAATCCAGACAAATGGAATTTTAAATTGAATTGGAATATCAAATTCTCATCATGTTAGATCGACATAACAATCATTTTCACCTGACTTTAGGATCATTTTAAATTAAATTGAAGTTACCTACCGAAAAGTACCGTAATTAAAATTAATGATAATTATATTACATTTTTAACAAAATAGTTAAATTTTCAACCCAAACAGACGAATTTTTTCCACGACAGTTGAATATTCAATAAAAATTTTTTTTTTCAAATCAAGAATGATGAATTGTCAATCCAAAAGGACAAATTTTTAACACAGCAGTTGAATTTTCGACTAAAAAATATGACTTTGTCAAAAAAAATTAAATTTTCGACCTACAAAAGATGCATTTTCAGACAAATAGTGGAATCTTCAAATAAAAAAGTTTCAAATTCAAACGAAAAGAGTTGAGTTTTCAAGCAAAAATACGAATTTCTTAGAAGATAGTGGAATTTTCAACAAAAAAATACACTTTCAATCAAGAAAGATGACTTTTCTACCAAGAGATGAATTTTTAAGCAGTCGAATTGAACGGGAAAAAACGAACTTTAAAAAAAAAAGTTGAATCCTCAACCAAATAGGTAAATTTTCAAACAATAGAGATGAATTTTAAACAAAATAGTTAAATTTTCAACTAAAAAAGATGTTTTTTAAACAAAAAATGAAATCGATAAATTTTTAGTTTAACAAATTAATTTTTAACAACAAAAAACTAATTTTCGACCAGTTGAATTCAACCAAAAAATTCGAATTTTTAACCAAATAGTTGAATCCTGAACCAAACAGATGCATTTTCAAAAAACAAGATTAATTTTCTAACCAAAAATATGAATCTTCAACAAAATAGATGAATTTTCTATTAAATAGTTGAATTTTTAAATAGTTGGATAAATTTCTAACCAAAAATGAAAAAGTGAAATTTGTAGATGAAAAAACAAATTTTTAAGCTAAAATGAAATCCTCCACGAAATAGATGGATGTTCAACTAAAATGATATGTTTTTTGAACTAAAAATAGTATCGTCAAATTTTTTGTTAAAAAATTGATTTTCAACAAAAACAAAACGAATTTTCAACCAGTTACATTCAACCGAAAAAGACGAATTTTTAACCAAATAGTTGAATCCTGAACAAAAAAGATGAATTTTCAACAAACAATATTAACTTTCTAACCAAAAAAAAAACGAACTTTAAACAAAATACATCAATTTTCAACTGTATTGTTGAATTTTAAAGCCAGAAGGACGATTTATCTACAAAACAATTGAATTTTCTACTCGAAAATATGATTTATTAAGTAAAAAGTTAAGTTTCTACCACATACTTAAATTTTGATGAAAATAGTTTGATTTGTAACAAAATAGTTTAATTTTCAAACATATTTTAAATTTGAACAAAAAAATTAATTTTCTACCAAATTATTGAATTTTCGAGCCAAAAAGACTAAATTTCTAAAAAAAAATTAAAACAGTTGAATAAACTGTTCTATAAAACAGTTGAATTATCTGCCTGTAAATATAAATTTTCAACTAAAATAATGGATCTTCAACTATTTAACTGTTCACAATATTGAAGAATTTGCAATTGCAAATCTATAAAATTGAATAAATTTCAACTATAAATCTTCAAAAATCAACTATTCCAAAAAAAGCATTCAAAATTGCATCATTTTCTATTTTGCACATTAAAATAATATTGAAGATTCTTCAATTGCAAATATTCAAAATAAAAAAAATGTTTGATTGCAAATCGTTAAAAGTGAAGAATTTTCCATTGTAGATCTTAAAAATTGAACTATTAAAAAAAACATTCAAAATTACATAAATTTAAAATAATAAATCATTCAAATGGAATAATTTGCAATTATATATTTTCAAAATTCAAGAATATTCAATTGTAAATCTTCAAAATTGTAGAAATTTAAGTTTTATTCAATATTTCCAAAAAATGTGATGGCAAAATTCATCATGGCGTAACTCTCGAAATTTTAAAAATTTTTCAAAAATCCTTTGATCACAAAATGTCTTTTATATAACACTATAATTTCCCAAAGTTTCATTAAAATCTAACGACAACTTCCAGATCCTAATATTTCTGACGTATACTGGCCACATCTTTAAAATTGAACAGTTTTGAACTATAACTTTTCAAAATTGTAGAACTTTGAATTTTAAATCGTTAAAATTGTAAAGATTCTAATTTTGACAATTTACAATTAATAATTATGAATGTTTAAGTTTCCCAATTAAAAATTCTGTAATTTTAATGCTTTACATTAGAAATTTCTTCAATTTGGAAGATCCAGAATTGAAAAGTTGACTTTATTTCCAAAATCATCCAAATTGAAGAATTTTGATTTATACATTTTTTTAATAATTTGTTTGTAAATCTTCATAATTTAGGAATTTTAAATTGCAAATCATGAAAATTGAAGAAGTTTCAATTGTAAATCTTCAGAACTGACCTATTCCAAAAAAAATGTTCTAAAATACATACCTTTAAAATATAAATCTTGAAATTCATTTACATATTTAGGAATCATCGGGCTTGTAAATCTTTAAAATTGAAGAATTTTGACAATTTTGAATTAAAAATTTCTGTAATTTTGATGATGTATAAATCTTTTTACGATATAAAAACCTACATTTTTTTTCTTTGCTTCTAATGCATGATTGGAAAATCTTACATTTAAATGAAAGTTACACATTACTGAAAGCCGATTAAAATTAAAATTTGAACTTAAATTGAATTAAAATTTTATGAAAGCATAATAGTAAATAAAATAAATTTTTCTTTATAAAATTAGTTTTTGTTTGCTATTATTATAATTTTAAAAAGTAGGGCATTTAATTCATAGAATTCAAGAAATTCAAGGAATTAATGGAATTCAAGGAATTCACAAAATTCATGGAATTCGTGGAATTCATGGAATTCACGGAATTAATGGCATTCACAGAATTCAAGAAATTCACGGAATTCATGGAATTCAAGGAATTCAAGAAATTCACCAAATTCATGGAATTCATGGCATTCACAGAATTCATGAAATTCACGGAATTCATGGAAATCACGGAATTCAAGAAATTCAAGGAATTAATGGAATTCAAGAAATTCGTGGAATTCATGGAATTCACGAAATTCATGGAATTCACAGAATTCATGGAATTCACGGAATTCACAGAATTCACGGAATTTATAGAAGAAACTATCCACCTAGAAACACTACCCGAATCGGGTAGTGTCACGCCTACCCTGAAAGGGAAATGGCTTAATGGTATACATACATACAAGAAATTCATGGAATTCAAGAAATTCAAGGAATTAATTGAATTCAAGGAATTCATGGAATTCACAGAATTCACGGAATTCATGAAATTCGCAGAATGCGTAATAACATTGAAGTTTGGAACAATTGAAACAATGCACCCTCTAAATCAATTTGGTTCGCTAGCTCGGATCGTTTATCAATCTGAAGTTAGCAAACTAAACAAGACAAAAACTGATACTGAAATAGACTATTTGTGAGATCATATTAGAACACCCAAAAAAGGATCCCGTATAAAAATGAATGCCTAGTTTGTATATTTTTGCTAATATAATAATAAATAATTTGTGAATAAAATTCGTAGAAGATGAATATCAAAGCTTGCATATGAAAGGCCTTTAGAAGTAGTGAAGAAAGTAGAATTTGCAATTTGAAAGATTTTCCTGCAACTGATTCGCCTTGGAATTATTCGCATAACCAGGAAATGATCTTTTTCAATGTCGGCCGCGTATCCATCAGATTTAATTCCATTTGGCTTTTATCTCCTCTACTTATGTTTATTTTGCTATTACTTATATGCTCCTGCGTGCAATGAATTATGTATGATATTCGTCAGTTATAGCATTATAGACACCCTGCGAATGGAGTCTCTGAATAGTAGGAAAACTCAAGAGACACCTTTACGATCGTTTCTCACGGGCGGTTGTAACCTACCTTAAGTTACCTTCTCCATTGGGAAACGGAAACGCGCCAAAGGCCCTCTTCCTTCAGATCGAACTTCCTGATGGAAAATGCATTTTTCTTACAATGCGTCGCGTAACTTGGATAAGAATGTGCCATTTTCCCGGCGGATATTGAAAAAGTTCAAGGGATTTCCTCGACAGGAAATCGATCATGTCGAACGAAAATCGTTGTTTCGTAACTCATATACGATACTTCGATACTTCCGGTACTAGACTGAAATCTTTCTTCATCTATTTCTATTTATTCATTCGAGTACCGTCAAATGGGGCAATTCTAAATTTCAATCAATCAAAGTTTGACTTAGTCAATTAATTAGTCAAATGAATCAAATAGTCACATGAAATTTCTAATTTACTTTTTCATTGTAATATATAATTAAGATTCACCATAAATCCCTGATTAACACATTAAAAGTTATGGATTTGATCCTTCACAATGACTGATTTAATCAGTTAAAGTCACAGTTTAGATAATCCAAGATTACTGATTCGGTCAGCGGACATTACTGATTTAGTGGCAGAAAATTAATCTTCTTAGTTCAAAATTTATCTTTTTGGTTCAATACAACTGTTTTTGATTTGAAAATAAAATCTTTTTTGGTTGAAATATCAACTATTACATTTTGTGTCGAGAATCTATCGTTTTTGATTAAAAATTCAACTACTGGCTTGAAAGTTGAACTGCTTTGTTAAAAATACATTTTGTTGTTGTTAAAGATTTATCATTTTAGTTGAAAATTCATCTTTTTTAATCAAAGTTTAAATATTTTATGCGTATTTCGTTTTTTGATGTTGAAAATTCATTTTGTTAATTTAAAATTGAAATATTTCATTTTTGGTTGAAAATTGATCTTTTTTAGTCCAAATTCATCTTTTTGGTTGAATACAACAGTTTTTGATTTAAAATTAAAATTTTTTTTGGTTGAAATATCAACTTTTACATTTTTTGTTGACAATTTATCTTCTCTGATTGAAAATTCAACTACTGGTTTGAAAGTTGAACTGATTTGTCAAAAATTCATTTTTTTTTGTTGATGATTCATAATTTTAGTTGAAAAATCATATTTTTTGTCAAAGTTTCAATATTTTGTTCGTAATTCGTTTTTTCATTGGAAATTAATTTTGTTAGATTAAACTGTAAACTTTGTAAGCTTAAAGCTTCGTCATTTTTGAATTCAACTACTTGATTGAAATGTCATGCTTTTTGTTGAAAATTCGTCTTTATTGGTACAAAATAAATCTTCTTAGTTAAAAATTCACCTGTTTCCTTGAATATTTAACTATTTTGTGAAAAAATCATTTTTTTGGTTGAAAATTAATTTTGATAATTGAAAATTTAACTACTCCATTAGGTTGAAAATTGATCCTTTTAGGTGAAAAATTTCACTACTTAGTTGAATTGCTTTCTTGAAAATGCATTCTTTTAGTTAATCATTCACCATTTAAATTAAAACTTCATCTATTTTGTTAAAAATTTAACTGTTTTATGAAAACTAGTATTCTTTGTTGAAAATTCATGTATTTTTATGAAAAATCGTGTTTTTTGGTAGAAAATTAATCTTCTTGGCCGAAAATTATTATTTTTTTGTTGTTAAAAATTCACCTTCTTCGTTTAAAATTCAATTAATTGGTGGCAACTTGAACTACTTTGTTAAAAATTCATTTTTATGTTTGAGAATTCATTTTAGTTGAAAATTCATCTCTTCAATTGAAAATAAAAATATTTGGTTGAAAACCCGTTCTTTTTTTCGAAAATTAATTTTGGTAATTAAAAATTGAACTACTTTTGCTTTAAATTTACCTTTTTTACTTGAAAATTTAACAGTTTGGATAATTTAAAGTGACTGATTTGAAAAATCACTGACTGATTTGTAAATATAACTGAAGGGTAGCAATACAGAACTCTTTTTTAGTTACGAAAACAACTATTTGGTTGAATTCCACTGTTTTTTTTTAATTTTAAATTAAAAACTTTTTTTTGTTGAAATATCAAATGTTTTTGTTTCAAAACTAAAATTTTTGTTGTTGAAAATAGATATTTTTAGTTGAAAATTCAAGCATTTGGTTGAAATTGCATGTATTTTGTTGAAAATATTTTTTGGTTGAAATGTCAAATATTTGTTATTGGTTCAAATATTAGCTATTACATTTTTATGTTGTGAATTTAACTTTTTTATTGAATATTTTACTACTTGGTTGAAAGTTTAACTACATTGTTAAAAATTCCTTTTTTTATTGAAGATTCATCATTTCAGATGAAAATTCAACTCTTTGGTTGAAAATTTAACTATTTTGTTGGAAATTCGATTTTTTTAAATTATTTTTTTAACTGACAGTTTAGGCATTAGCTTTTTACTTGAAAAATGATTTTGTTAGTAAAAAATTTAACTATTTCGTTGAAATATCATGTAATATGTTAAAAATTTGCCTTTATTGAAAGAAAATAAATCTCGCTTGAAAATGCGTCTTTTTTAGCAGAAAATCAATCTCCTGGCGCAAAATTCTTTTTTTCTTTGTATGAAAATTTTGTTGGTTCCAAATTCATTATTTCAGTTGAAAATTCATCTCTTTGGTTGAAAATTCATCTTTTTTAGTTGAAAATTTAACTATTCTGTTCAAATATTTGTGTTTTTTTTTTGGTTAAAAATTAATTTTTTTAGTTGAAAATTAAACTTTTTCGTTGAAAATCCTTGTATTTTGTTAAAAATTTGTCTTTTTTAGTAGAAAATTAATGCTTTTAGTTGAAAATTCTACTTTTTTTAGTTGAAAATTCAACTGCATATTTGTTTGAAGTTTGAACTATTGTTAACATTTTTTTTTGGTTGAAAATGAATTCTGTTAATTAAAAATTTATGTAAACCATTTTCGGTTGAAAACTGACCTTTCTTTGTTGCAAATTCGTAGAGATTGGATAATTTAAAATTACTGATTCAATCAGTGAGTAAAATTAACAATCAAAATTGACTGATTCAAATCAAGAGTGTTGATTATCTAGTTCTGCACTGTCGCCCTTCAAATATAAAAATAAAATAACAAAAAGAAGGTCTACTCAATTTTTTGATAGATGCAAAACTTAATCCAACATTTCTGTAGTTTTTTAAAGGGCTTGAAAATGCAGCACGACATGCGAGAGTTCGTAGAAAAGAGAAAAGTGAAAAGGGAGAAGAGAGAATGAAATTAATTTATCGTCCAACATTAAAAAACATAACAAAGAGAAACGTGAGATAAGAAAAGACGCGGATTTATGACACTGACTGTGAGGTAAACGGGGGCGGCTCGTTTATTAAACGCATTATTGCAAAGGAGAAAACGTATTCGTTTCATATGTTTAAAGAAAAAAAAATTGAAATATAAAAATAACAAGATATCATGACCCTAGAATCATGAGTTTCTATCTTGAATTTTAGAAGTCACTTGACTTTTAATTGTTTAATTCTAATTAGTTTACATAGAAAGCAAGTGAGAATCAGGTGACTTCAAATTCAAGACATTAGGGTCACAATCAGTGTTGGCTAAGTTTTTTTTTTTTAGTAACTAGTTACAGTTATTGTATAAAGTAACTTCATGTTAGCTAAAAAGTTACTTTTTCACTTCCTTAATTTTATTATTTAAAAATCAAAATAACTAAGATGATAATTCATCAAAGTTTTATTTTATTTTCATCAGTCACTAAAAATTATTTTTCGTATTGAATTGAAAGTTCTGAAATTCAGATAACAATTTTAAGGATCAGGGCCTAAAATGTTTCCAATTTCGGACAAAACATCTTTTGTTTGATTCAATTTGAAACGCTTTAAATTCCTAATATTACAAGTAACAATTTTGCACTTTCAAGAAAATGGATGACGTTTTAACAAAATAGTTGAATTTTCAACCAAAAAGATGAATTTTCAACACAAGAGTTTTAAAACCGAAAAAGATTTTTTACTCACACTTTTCATCCAACAGTTGTATTTTTAACCAAGACAGATTTTTTGTAAATTCCGGAAGAAATGAATTTCTAAACCAAAAAGAACACTTTTGAACAAAAGAGTTGAATTTTCAAGCAACAAGGATGTATTTTCAACAAAAAAAGTTACTTTTCAACCAAATGGCTGGACTTTTTACGGAAAATATTAATTTTCAACAAAAAAGTTAATTATTACCACACTAGGAGTGTGGTAATAATTAATGAAACATACCAGAAATAATTTAAAAACAAATTATTATTGTTCATAACTATCTTCTCCTATATTAATCCTAGATAGTTTCGGTTTTTTTGAAATTTTTGACTACTTTTTACTTCGTGAGATAATGATTAGTACAAGTTAACAAAAATGATTGTTTAAACAATTATTTTATACATTATTATTTTAAACACTTGCGGGTTTTCATGACATTTTCATCTTTCTTTGACTTTTCGGTTAGGAAGACATTATAAATATTAATGTTAATATACACAAAAAGGCTCTCAGTGAGTACTTCAAGGAAAATTTATATTTAATATGATCCATATAGAAAAATTGAAGAATATTTCTAAAATCTGTTTTATTTAAGAAAAATATATTTACAAAAAAGAGATTGTTCAACAAATCATTCTTTCTATTGTTTATTTATTATTTTTTCATGACTAAAAAGCCAAAGCAAAGCTAAAAATTTCAGAAAAAACCGCAACTTTCTAGCAATTATCTAAGAGAATATAGTTTAAAATAATAATTTGTTTAAACAATTATGTTTGTAGAATTTCATTAATTTTTACCTCACTAAGTGAAAAGTTGACAAAAAGTATAAAATTTCAGAAAAAAACCGCAACTATCTAGGATTACTATAGGAGAAGGTAGCAATACAAAATAATAATTTATTTAAACAATTATGCTTAATAAATTTCATTAATTTTTACGTCACTCCAAGTTGACAAAAAGTGGAAAATTTCAGGAAAAACCGCAACTTTCTAGCAATTACCAAATTAGATAGTTTAACAATAATAATTTGTTTGAACAATTATGTTTGTTAAATTGCATTAGTTTTTACCTCGCTTTAAGTTAAAAATTGTCAAAAAGTTTAATATTTCAGAAAAAATTGCAAATTTTTAACATTATTCAAAGATAATATTATTAAAAATAATAATATATTGTTAAAACAATTATTTTTGTTAACTTGAATTAATCATTACCTCACTTTAATTCAAAAGTTTACAAAAAGTGATAAATTTCGGAAAAAAACCGTAACTATCTAGCATTATTATAGGTCATAGAAGAAGAGTTATAAACAATGATAATTTTTTTTTTAAATTAGGTTTGTTAAATTCCATTAGTTTTTACCTCGCTCTAAGTGAAAAGTGGACAAAAAGTTGAATATTTCAGAAAAAACCGCAAATTTCTAACATTATTAAAAGAGAATATTATTAAAAATAAAGATATATATTGTTTAAACAATTATTTTTGTTAACGAGAATTAATTATTACCTCACTCTGAGTGTAAAGTTGACAAAAAGTGAAAAATTTCAGAAAAAGCCGCAACTATCTAGCATTATTATAGGAGAAGATAGCTATAAACAATACTAATTGGTTTAAACAATTATGTTTGCTAAATAGCATTAGTTTTTACCTCGCTCTAAGTGAAAAGTGGACAAAAAGTTGAATATTTAAGAAAAAAACGAAAATTTCTAACATTATTCAAAGAGAATATTATTAAAAATAATAATACATTGTTTAAACAAGTATTTTTATTAACTTAAATCAATTATTACCTCACTCTAATTGAAAAGTAGATCAAAAGTGGAAAATTTTTGAAAAAACTTCAATTTTCTAGCATTACTATAAGAGAATATTATTATAAATAATATATTATTTAAACAATTATTTTTGTTACATTTAATCGACTATTGCCTCGCTCTAACTAAAAAGTTGAAACATTTGGAAAACCGCGACTTTCTAACTCTATTCTAAGAGAAAATTTCTAAAAACAATAAATTGTTTAAATAATTTATGCAAACATCTAATTATCATTAGAAAGTAGTATTTTATGCATTAGCAACAACTTGTATTTAAAAAAAAAGAAAAAAAAATTAGCTCCAAAACTCGCAAAATCCAATTTTTCACTTATGGTGTTTTTTTGAGGCTCCATAAAACAGACTTATGGGCGGATATTTAAAAAGTAATTATTCATTTGTATTCGGTAGCTAATTGTGACGAGAAATGTTGAGTTTCAACTCGATTCGCCCAATATTGACGATTCTGAATAAAATTTATAAAAACGTCTTTTTTTCTTATGGGAAATACGTGTTAAACTTCATAGGGCTTGCGGAACCTCTAAATAACATTTTCAAAAAATCTGTTTTATTTTTGTATGGGTTCGAACAAATATGGAAGCGATATACATGAAAATTCGTAGCAACAAAAATTTGGACCACCCTAATGAGTACATTGACTTCGTTAAGTTCTCTTAACACTTTTGTAATTTTCTGAATAATAAATAAATTTTTAAACGAACTTCTTCAATTAAGTCACTCATTTTTCTCTTACTATTTCAGATCCTAATCGTGCCTCTTTCAGGACAATTTTCATAATAATAATTCTACGCTACCTCGATCCTGATAAAAATTACTCGACTGAGGAACAAATGGAACAGTCCGAAAATTATTTTTATACTCACAGAAACCTTGGATAAGAAGTTTATATAAATTCGACTCACCTGAAACAAAAAGAAAAAAATTTCATTAGAATAATAATAAAATATCCTACAATCCATTGAGCATTCTTTTATCTTTCTTAGATCAGGGTGGCTGCAAACTTTCATTTTCAAAATTCCCTGACGCATTTATTTTTTGTAGATTATGGGGCGATATGCACGAAAATTCGAGAAAAAAAATTCCAATCCATTTTTGGACCACCCTAGTGTAGGATCCCCTTGTTACTTATGTTTTTTAAATAAGTGATGTAACCTGCTGGTATCGATAGACAGCTTTTTTCCGGGTTTAATCTCAATTATCTGTATCGGAAGATAGGAAGGAGGAAGCCACGAATTTCAGTAGGAAATCGAGGCGATGAGCCTCGAAGTTGCAATAAACGTCGGTCAGCAGTTTCACGAAGTGAATAGAGGTCAACCTCGTCGTGGTATTTCTTTCAATCCTCAAGTGAGGACTGAGGATGCACCTTTCTCTCGAGGAGAGATACCTGTCGCCGACGAGGTCGGCAAGGCTTATCTTCATTCTTCACGCTTCATCTTCACTCTTTATTCACTCGGGCGCGGCCTGAAGTCGATAACCTTCCGGTAATCCGGTACCAAAAGGTCAAAAAACCCCTTCCATTCCAAAAGAATCTAACTTCAAAACTTTTAGAATGTCTTGAATGTGACAGAAAAAACAAAATGTGAATTAAACCCTCATTTTAGGGTACGATGTACCATCAAGAAAAATTACTCGTGGTAGTGTGAATGCTACACTGCAAGAAGCGAATTTGTTCATTATCTTCATGTCTAATGGTGCGGTTTCCCTGTGATGTAGGGTACGATGTGCCGACCACTTTGGGTAAGATGTGCCGACCACATGGTATAAAGGAATCTAGACTTTCCTCTCCTGGTTTGCGGAAATTTGCTGGGAATTTCCGGCAATTTTTCACTCTTATATCCTTCAAATGGACAGAAGTATTTTCTATTATATGCTCAGGACTAAAAAATGAATTTAAGATAATAATTCACGATACGGAAGTGGAAAATAGCTGTTTCGAATACGATCTGGTGTTTCATTTCTCGATCTGCAACTTTTTTCCGGAATCGCTAAGCCAATAAATTCTGCGACGGGATCGAGGAAAGAAAGCGAGAGAGAAGTCCTGACGTTTCTCCATTTTCTGGAACGAGCTAAAGAAGATTACCATGCAGTGCAGGTGTCGTATACGACCGGTTCTGACATTCCCGATTTGCGGATAGCACGTAATTCGGGTCGAA
The DNA here is from genome assembly GCA_932195095.1 of Andricus curvator. NCBI lineage: Eukaryota > Metazoa > Arthropoda > Insecta > Hymenoptera > Cynipidae > Andricus > Andricus curvator. The sequence goes on from CAKNYM010050329.1 coordinate 248,844, forward strand.
TTTCACGCGATTCTTCATGCTCCTATTTAAGATTCATCCTCAGAACAAAAAAAAGCTATAAAATCCCCAGTTTCAAAACATTATTACCTCATCTGGCGAAATAAAACTGGTAAAGTGGCAAAAACTCACTGTCGCATCAAATTTTTCACTATAAAAAGTTTAGCCTGAAATCAGTGATGGGAAGTAACCAGTTTATTCAAATAGCTACTGTAAACAGTTACTTTTTTTGGTAACGAAGTTACTTTTGCAAATAGGTTACGAATTAGACTGGGGTTCGATCCCTGTGCCGGTACTATCTGAAATTTTTCTATGTACTGCTACCGGTTAGCTCCCAAAGTAGTGGCTCCATGTCCAGGGGACTACCCTTGGGGGTCACTGACGACATTGAGAAGACTCGGAATAGAGTTGGCGATCTCCTTGCGTACGCGTCCACCCCAACCAGGCCGTCCCCCTCCACGACCTAGCAAGGGAGGCTGCCGGATTGCATAGTTGGTGAGGCTCACTTAACTGTGCAAAGAGGTCCGCATTATTCACTGTGCAATGGGGTACGCCTGGTACCTGAGAGGTATATTTCCAAAACGTTAGAACCTAGCTAGGGAGGCTGCCAGATGGCAAAGTTGGTGAGGCTCACTTAACTGTGCAAAGAGGTCCGCATCATTCACTGTGCAATGGGGTACGCCTGGCACCTGAGAGGTATATTTCCAAAACGTTGGAAACAACTAAATTCATCGAGATCTAAATAGTAGGTGAAGGTGAAGAAGACCTCACGGCTCCCTCGCCCACATTACAAACTAACTATAAAAATCGTTACTTATTTAGTAACTTTCGACATATTTATGTAGTTTCCTCCATATATATATATATATATATATATATATATATATATATATATATTTATAAAATGCAAAAATAACAAAAGTACGGAAGTTGTAAATCTTCCAGAACTGGGAGTCAGTACTAGGTGAATTTAAAGAAATACTTTTAGAAGGGAAAAATTCATTTTCAGAGCCATCGAGATTTATAGCCTAACATATGAAAACTGAAATTCTTCTTAAATCTGGAATTTAAAATTTTCTAAAATCTATAGAAACACTTTTAGGAAGAACAAAGTTAATTTCAGAGTTGAATAATTTATTTTTGTTGCTCGAAATAGTATATTATGCACCTAGGAGGAGAAAAAGTACCTCTCCCCCTTGGCGCATACGATATTTTTTATAACAAATCGATGATTTCAGACATTTCTCGAGATACAGTCATGATTTCAGTCCATATTAAATTTTGAATAAAGAAGGATGAAATTTATGTTAACTTATTCCAAATTATCAAAAATTCGATAAAAAAAAAGTTGGAAATTTTTGGTAATTGGCGGTGATTTTAGAGGTAATGTATGGTAACTTACCATAAATTTCCCAGAATTCAATTTAAAAATGTCTATAAATTTGCGGAAATTTATGAAAATTTCCGGATATTTATGGTAATTTTACAGGTAAATATGGTAACTTACCATAAATTTTCGGGAATTTACGGAAATTTTACCGGTAAATATGGTAACTTACTACAAATTACCCAAAATTCATTTTTTTAAATTTCAGAAATTTCCGGAAATTTATGAAAATTTTCGGTAATTCACAGTAATTTGATACGTTATGTATGGTAACTATCCATAAATAACCACAAAATTCTATTATATACAACCAAAATTTCCTCACAGTTTTTACGGTGAGTGGGCTGATAACGAGCCTGATAATCGTAAAATGCGAGCTCATAGGTGTGTAATTTTCATTATTCACCTCTGACGTCACTTTTCAGTCCCTAGGGGGTAAAAAAGACTTTTCAGTCCATAGGGAGTAAAAAGAATTTTTTACTCCCTAGGGAGTAAAAATTAAAGCTTTAGCCCTGCTTCATAGGCGTCGAAAAGGACTGAAATCATGCATGAGTCATAAAAATTAATGTTTTTAATCGAAAATTTAACTATTCCAGATTAAGACTCATCATTGTAGTTAAAAATTGATATCTTTGGTTAAAAATGTATTAATTCTGTTCAAAATTGGACAATTTTGATTAGAAAAATCATTCTATTTGGTTGAAAATTCAACTGTTTTATTATTCGTCTTTTTGGATTGAAAATAAGCTATTTTGGTAGAAAATTTAACTATTTGGTTGAAAATTCAACTGTTTTGTAGAAAATTCGCCTTTCTGGCTTGAAATGTCAATAATGTGGTTGAAATTTTTCCTTCTCTTGACTGAAGAATCTTTCTTGGTTGGGGATACAACTAATTTGTTGAAAATTCGTATTTTTTGGTATAATTCAACTGTTTTTTATTCAAAAATTATAATCTTTTTGGTTCAAATATCATTTATAATTTATAAATGAAATTTATTTTTAAATTTATAATTTATAATCTTTCATTGAGCATTCATCTTTTTTGGTTGAAAGTCGAACAACTTTGTTAATAATTCATTCTATTGGTTGAAGATTCATCAATTTGGTGGAAAATTTATCTCTTTCGTTAAACATTTAACTGTTTTCCTGAATTTTTTATGGTTAAAAATTATTTTTTTTCAATGAAAATTGAACTATTCCACTTTGGAAAATGTATCTTTTCTAATTGCAAATTAAACTACTTGGTAGGCAATTCATCTACTTGGTTGAAAGCTGAATTCCTTTGCTAAAAATTCATTTGTTTTGGTTGAAAATTTAACTATTTTGTTTAGAATTAGTTTTTTTGCAAATTAATTTTTTTAACTGAAAATTTAACCATTCCATTTTTGCTTGCAAATTTATCGTTTCCAGTTGAAAATTCATGCATTTTGATGATGAGTCCCTTTTTCAGTAAAAAACGAATCTTCTTGTTTGAAAATTCCACGACTTGGTTAAAAGTTAAACCCCTCTGTTAAAAATGCATTTTTTCTTGGTTGAAGATTCATCATTTTAGTTGAAAATTCATCTCTTGAAATAGTGAAAAAAGTAAAGAGAAGAAGTAAAAAGAAATATAAAAGTTTATTACCAAAAGGAATAAAAAATAATTCATTTTTTTAACCTAGTGCATCAGCATCTTACAGCATCAAATTTTTAAAAACCCTTTTTTTATTCAAACTAATTAACTATGCTGAAAGTTTCGATTTCTACCTCCTGTTACGTGATCAGACTAAGAAGATTGTTTATTTTTATTTCTGACTTTATTTCCTTGGAATAAGGTCATCAAACTCATGGATTTCGTGTACAAGTTATCCATCGATCAATCGGCAACCGTCGATAATCGAACAAGCGATCGCTATCGAAATCTTACCCAGAGGCAATGATCTCTGGCGACTTCCCACACATTCCAATTAGAGGAAATTTCTCTTGAAGATGGATTGCAGACAAACTGAAATTGTCCTGCGATAAAGTGCATATACTGCTAACTTTCTTTCATTTTCGGTTTATCCGGGCCAATCTCGATAATGTTAAACGAAACGATCAAGATTTTACTTTTACGCAACCCCTGATTAATTTTAATTAGTCACGCTTTACGTAACAAATTACATAGTTTAATTTTAATTACAGTCCTACTTTATATGATAAAAATTCTTTTATAATAACAGTTTATTACTTGCCTAGAAAATTCTATTATTTAAAATTTATAAGGAAAAACCCTGATCTTTTCCTGACCAATTTTTCATTTCCCCTGACATTTTTAACACAAAATCTTTTATACATGAAATAAAAGAAGTTCAAGTTAAAACTTAAGAATTTGAAATTTATTTATTTATATCAAACAAAAAATATGACTTTTCTACGATATATCAAAAGATGAATTTTAACCTACAAGGACGAATTTACAATAAAACACTTGAATTTTCGACCAAAACATATGACTTTGTAACAGAATAGTACAATTTTTATAAAAATAATTTAATTATCAAGAAAATAGTTGAATTTTGAACAAAAAATATACATTTTCTACCATAAAAGATGAATTTACAATCCAAAAAGACAAATATTCAACAGTACAGTTAAATATTTGAATAAAAAATATTACTTTTTAAGAAAATAATTTAATTTTCAACCAAATAGTTAAACTTTTAACCAAATAGTTGAATTTGCAACTATAAAGATGAATTTTCAACCCAACGGTCGAATTGTTAATAAAAAAAGACTTAACTTCAACTAAAAAGTATTTGATTTTCAATCAAATATTTAAATTTTCAGGCCAAAGAGATGAATTTTTTTATAAGACAGTTAAATTTTCAACCAGCAAAATTGAATTTTCAACCAGCAAAATTAAATTTTCAACCTACAAAGACGAATTCTCAACAAAAAATTTGATAATTGATATTTCAACCTACATAGACGAATTCTCAACAAAAAATTTGGTAATTGATATTTCATCCGAAAAAGATTAAATTTCTACCAAAAAAAAATAATTTTAAAACCAAAAAGATGATTTTCTAACCAAAAGAATAATTTTCTCTGAAGAAAGACGAATTTTCAAATTAATATACATGAATTTTCAAACCAATAGTTGATTTTTCAGTCAAAAAAGAAAGAAAAATTCTTCCAGATTGTTGAATTTTCAACCCAAATGTATGAATTTTCAACCAAACAGTTGCATTTTTAACCAAAAAAAGAGGAAATTTCAAACCAAGAAGATGGAAAAATTAGATTCAAAGTTAACATAATTAATTTGAAAAAAAAAGAATTTTCAACAAAATAGTTCAATTTTTAACAAAGAATTTAAACTTTTACCTAAGTAGGTGAATTTTCAATTGAAAAAAGATCAGTTTTTCACAAAACAGTTAAGCTTGCAAGCAAAGAGATGAAATTTCTACGAAAACGATGAATCTTCAACTTTAATAGTTAAATTTTCAGTTAAAAATATTAATTTGCAATACAAAAATGAATTTTTAACTAAAGAAATGAATTTTCAACTGAAATAATGAATTTTTAACTAAAATGATGAATTTTTATCTAAAACAGATTTCTATTATAAATCAAAAATAATTAAATTTAACCAAGAAAGACGAATTTTCAAGAAAATAGTTGAATCCTCAACCAAAGAAGGTTAATTTTTAACCAAGCAGTTGCATTTTTATTCAAAAAGATTAAATTTCTGCTAAAAGAGATATATTTTTAAACCAAAAGGACGAATTTAAAAAAAAAAGTTGAATTCATAACAAAGAAAGATTTCAGTTGAATTTTCGCTACCAAAATATAACTTTTCAACAAGAAGTTTATTTTTTACCGAAATAGTAGAATTTTTAACCAAACTGTTAAATTTTTAACCAAATAATGAAATTTTCAACTAAAAATATAATCATCAGAAGGAGGTTAACTGCAGAAAAATAAACAGAAATATAAAAAAAATAAATTACTGGCAAGAATATGATATCAGAGGTGCTGCAAAACTTCTTTTTCAAAATTTCCTAATTTTTCCTTGAACAATTTTTCATTTTTGCTGATCATTAATATTCAATAACCAGAATCTTAATCTTGTAACATTTTTAACATACAATCTTTCATAAACGGAATAACACAATTCCAAATTAAAATTTAAACATTTTTTAATTATTATTCTAATTTATTCTAATTTCCAGACTTTCCATGACCTACAACCACCCTGATTTCGCAGGATTAAAAAAGAATAGTTTGTATGAAAATTATCATATTTTTTCGAAACCAATTACAGATAAATATGGAGAAGAAAGTATTAAAAAAACAGAAGATTGTTTTAAGTGCTCATTTTTGGAAAGAAAGATGGATTAAAGTACGACTATTACTTAATTCAACTATAATGACTTCTTATTTTTCGCATAGTTAATCCAAATTGAACATCAACATGTTTCCGCATAACACAGGTCCAGCTTTTTCCCAAAAATGAGCACTCCAAACAATCTTATGAATGTTTTTTTTTAATACTTTCTTCTCTATGTTTATCTATAATTGGTTCCGGAAAAATATAACAATTTTCTTACAAAATATTCTTTTTAAATTCTGCGACTTAATAAATAAATTCTAATTGAAATTCTAAATGTACAATTCTGAATAAATAATCTGGTAGAAGTAAAAAAATCGGGCGTTCCTTATAAATATCTAATCTGTTGTTTCCCAGTCATCAAATTAAGAATATTTTACATCCCAAAGTTATATTTTTTTTCTTCAGTAGATTAAATTCATTTATTTTTTAAACAAAATTTTTTCTGCATTCTCATTAGGCAAGAATGCAGAAAGATTGATTATAATCTTCAGTAGATCCCAGAGATTTATTTGCGAAAGACTACATTAGATGTTTGGATTAGTAATGAGGTTCGGAAGAAAATAATACATGCACGGCTTTCAATTTACATTTGCATAAATATACACATTAGTAGACAATATTGATAAATTAGGAATATATTAAAAGTGAGATTAAAAGATCATTAGTACAAAAGTGGGTCAAAACATCTCCGACTAAAACCAAGAACGTTAATGATCAAATTTTAACTTAAATTGGTAAAATAGACGTAGATTTAAAATTCGAATTAACAAAAACGGATGTAGTTTTAAAAAGTTCAGATTTGGATAAGAGAACATTTCTGATAACATCCATTTCAATTCCATAACGACCTGGCCTAAATGACTTGAATTCAATCATGCACTATCAACGGAAATCACCTTTCTAATGTCGAATAGCAATTTTTTTTCAATAGAGAGAATCTGGGTACAGAAATAGAAATGCCTTGAGCGAAATGACTTCTGGGACGCAGGTAATAAAAAAACAATGTCCCGAGACATTAAGGGATTCACCAATTACGAGTACAAAGAAGGTACAGAGTAATCGACTAAAAAGTCGTATCGCAAAACTTTCTCGTGGCCCACATGCGAGGTCTGTTCTGGGCCAATCGAGTTTGGCAAGTCTAATGTTGATCGACTTATCGGAAAGGGAAACTTCAATTGTTCAGTTGTCCTCCATCTCTCTCGACAAATTTTTATTTAAAAACTATAAAGTTTAAAGGAAATCAATTATGAAAACTTACAATTTTGGAAGAATAAAAATTCAGAAAGTGTGGTGATTAAGAGAATTCTTAAGGTGCTTCAAAAGAGTCGGTTTTTAAAATAAAACAAAATACGGCTACAAGGATGAATGGCTTGATGCAATATTTTTACTACATAATCTAAAGGCTGATACATGTGCGTTACCAGAGCCCTTCTTTCCAAAAATGGTCCTGTTGTTTTTTTTTTTGTTAATTGAAAATTTGTTGAATTTTCTGCGCATGGAAGCGGGCAACGCGCCGTCGTTATTTAGCCCAATTCTAAGCAAAGGGTGTATTTAGAATTAATTTAGGATTATAAAAAAAAATCGAATTTAAAGTATACATATGTCATAATTGAACTTTGATTGGATTACTGATTTCTTATCAAGTTATTTGATTTATGCACGTGAAATGTGTTCAGTAATAATAGAATTCTTAGGTATACAAATTAATTCGGTACCTTTATTTTGATGTCTTGTAACTCTTGGTCAAACTTGAATTTTTTTCCGTCCTAAAGTCGTTTTTTTCAAAGGGCGAATCTTAAACTTCAAAACACAATCTAATAGGTGGCGGCCCTGCGGACTTAACCTTAAAAATCATTAGTGACTACCATGGCGTCCGACAAGGAGCATTTGAGATAATGCATTCCTCTTAACTACCTTTTACACGATTTATGCTGACTAAATCATTTCGGTCGCCTCAGCTGCATTTTTTTCAATTGAAATGCAAAAAGAATTCAGTGTCTCAAATGTTCCTTGTCGAAAACCATTGTATTCACTAATGAATTTTGAGGTTAGGTCCGCTGGGCCACCACCTTGCAGATTATCTAATAGGTGGCGGCCCTGCGGACTTAACTTCAAAAATCATTAGTGAATACAATGGCGTCCGACAATGAGCATTTGAGATAATGCATTCTTCTTGCTTTCCAATTCAAAAATCACCATTGTGAAATTTCTGGAACTACTATTTACACTTTTTATGTGCCACCGCACCTTCTCCTAAGGCTGACCAAATTATTTCGGTTGCCTCAGCTGCATTTTTTTCAATTAGAATGCAAAAAGAATATAGTGTCTCAAATGTTCCTTATCGGACACCATTGTATTCACTAATGATTTTTCAGGTTAAGTCCGCAGGGCCGCCATCTATTATATTGTGTTTTAAAGCTTGAGGTTGGCCCTTTAAAACTAACTTAAAGCGGGAAAAAATTTAAGTTTGACCAACAGTTGCAAGGCATCAAAGTAAAGGTACAGAATTAATTTGTAGACCTAATAATAAGTATTTAATAAATTATTAATTAATAATTATTCGATACATTCCGTTCGCGACGTCCGCTAGGGACAGCAGGTGAATTGCTTTAGTGTTTTGTGGGTTTTAAAGTTTTTCGTGACTTTGGCACTCACTTTTGATATTTATTTATTAGAATAAACGACAAGAAAACGATTTCAATTGCATAATTATTTTAAAACTGAAAAAAGGTGGGGTAAATATTCAACTTCAAAAGCAATTAAATATAAATGCTTCCAAATGCGAAAGCCTTAAAGAAGACATTCAAGCCTTCGTCAATTTAAACTCCCCCAAATTAGACAGTATTTAATTGGAAAAAATTTCAACCTAACTCACTTTCAAATTTATAAAACTAAAAAGAATTTATAAAAACTTTATAAAAAAGATTTATAAAAACTAAAAAGACTCAAATTTAAAAAAATATTATAAAATTAAAAAATTCCCTAAAATCTTCCATATTTTTCTTTGACATTGTTAAAAATGTTTTTAAATGTTTGCAAATTTTCTTTCAAAATTAATTTTTCCAACTAAAAAACTATCTAAAAGTATCCCAGAATTAAATTTTTGTTATTTTCTTCAAACCTTTAAAAACTCTTATAAAGTTTCTACGTTTTTTTCAAAATCTTTAAAAATCTACATTTTGTTGTAAATTTTTTTAAATCTGTTAAAATTTTCAATTATTTTTTAATCTTTTTAAAAATTCTAAACCTTTTAAATATCTTTTAAAATGATTCCATTTTTTCTGGATCTTCTTTTAAATTCTTCAAAATTAAAGCAATCGCCCTAAAATTTTCCAGATTATTCATTGACAATTTTGGAAATCTTTTCAACTATTCTCTTGAAATTGAATTTTCAAAAGATAAAACTATTTTAAATGTTGTCACGAACCTCAAGAAAATTTCTTATTCTCTTGAAATTTTTCAAAATTGTTCAAATGCTTCTAAACTTTTTTTCAAACTCATCACAAATCTGCATTTTGTTTAAAATTTGTTAAAATCTTTCTAAAATTTTAAAGTGCATTTAAATCTATTCAAAACTTCTAAATCTCCAAAATACCTTTTTAAATCATTCAAATTTTTCCTAAATGTTTTGAAAAAATTTTTTAAATCGTAAAAAATCTTTTAGATTCTTTTGTGACGATTTTGTAAATCTTTTTAAATATTGCTTAGAAATTAATCTTTACAAATAGAAAATCGTTTTAATTTTCCCAGGAATCTTAAGAAAATTTTGTTTATTGGCTTAAAATCTTTCAAAATTCTTCAAAAGCTTCTAAGTTCTTCATTTGGTTTTAAACTTTTTGAAACCTTTTCAAAATTTCAATTGTTTTTGAAAATTTTTCAAAACTGTTAGATATATTTTAGAGTGATTCGAATCTTTCCTAAATTCTTTTTAAAATCCTGCAAAATTACAAAAATTTCTTTAAAATCTTCCAGATCCATTTACAATTTTTGAAAATTTTCAAAAATGTTTTGAAATATCTTTAAATATTCGATCCCAGGAATCTGAAAAAAAATATTGAATTTTCTTAAAACCATTCGAAATTTTTAAAAAGCTTCCATTTTTTTAATATTCACAAATCTATATTTACTTAAAAATTTTTTGAAATCTTTTCAACATTTTTTTTCAACTTTTTTTACTTAAAAATTTGCTGTTTTTGGTAGAAAAATAATATTCTTGGCTTAAAATTTTCGGTTAAAAATACAACTGTTTGCTTGAAAATTAACTTTTTTGTTGAAAATTCAATTATTTCACAGAAAATTCGTATTTTGGCTTGAAAGTTCAACAATTTGGATGAACTTTTTTCTTTCTTTACTGAAAAATCTTTTTTTTTTTTTAATTCGCCTTGTTGGTTGGAAAGTTCACCATTTTAGTTGAAAATTCATCTTTTTGGTTGAAAACTGAACTATTTTGATAAAATTTTTGTTTAAAGTTTCAACTATTACATTTTTTGTTGAGAAATCATCTTTTTCTTGAACTTCATCTTTTTGGGTTGAAAATTCAGCTGTCTTGTAAAATATCTTTTTTGGCTTGAAAATTTGACTTTTTGGTTGAAACTGAAACTGTTTTTGGTTGAAGTTTGATCTTTTTTGATTAAAAATTCGATCATTTGATTGAAAATTCATCTTTTTAGTTAAAAATTCAACTAGTTGGGTAAAACTTCAACTTTTTAGTTGAAAAATCGTCTCTGTTGCTTTAAGGTTGAATTATTTGGTTATAAATGCAACTGTTTGGTTTAAAAAATGTTTTTGTTTGTGAAAATTCAACTATTTGGTTGAAAATTTATCTTTCTTGATTGAAAATAAAATTTTGATGAAAATTTATATTTTCGGGTTTAAAAGTCACCTGTTTTCTACAATATTCGACTTTTTGTTGAATCAATGAAATACTCTATCTACCAAAAGATTTAGAAAAAATAACCAAAAAATTTAGTTGGGTCAAGCAAATATTTTTGTTGTCCATATAATAACCATATTATATGGTTGAACCAAGAAATTTTTTTTTTTATTCAACCAAACCATTATCTGACAATGAGTGTGAAAATTCAACTACATACATATTTGGTTGAAAGGGCAACTGTTTTTGTTTCAAGTTTCATCTTTTTTGTTTGAAAAATCGACAAATTGGTGAGAAATTTACCTTTGTATGTAGAAAATTAAAGTATTTGGTGAAAAATAAGACTATATGTTGAAAATTTAATTATTTTACTGAAAATTCAAGTATTTTTTTTTTGTAATTCATGCACAATTCAGTTCAGAAGTTATGACCTCTTTAAGTGATTTTTCAGTGAAAAAAACTTTAAAGCTTTTTATTTTTGCACAATATCTCATTCCCCGTACGTCCTACATGAAAGTTGTATGAAAATAAATTAAAGAAGATTAAATTATCTTTAAAACACAACATAATAATTAATTCTAGCTTTTATAGAACAGAAGAGTCTCTTATAGCAGGCTGCATTTTGTGGAACTTTATTATGGATCGCATTTTTGATAAAAATTTATTTTGTATATATTGCATCAGCACTTTTCACTATTTTCTTTAACTCTTACTTGGGAAAGCAAATCGTCAGAAATGAAGGTTTAAAACCATCAATTAGAGAAAACTTATAAATTATTTATTGTTGTTATTTATATATATTAATAATTTATTAATACTGGCATAAACAAGGCGAGAGAGAGATAATAGAATTTCACAATGTGAACTATTTACAACATTTTTAAAAGATATTCACACATGAAGACAGTTACCATAATTCGATTTTTCAATTTGTAAAAAGAATTCCACAAAAAGCAGCCTGCTATAAGAGACTATAACTTCTGTTCTATAAAAGTTAGAATCAATATTTTTTTTAGTTTTAAAGATAATTTAATCTTCTTTAATTTATTTTCACACAACTTTCATGTGGGATGTACAGGGGATGAGATATTGTGCAAAAAGAAAAAGATTTAATGTTTTTTTCACTGAAAACTCAGTTTAAGAGGTCATAACTTCTGAACTATACATGCTAGAACATTCTTTTTTTTTAATTCTTCGGAAATTTTTGGACATAGGGGGAGGTGTTCCCTAAAAATAGAAAAAAATGGACACTTCCAACATTTTTCAAGCTTATTTTTCTGTCTTTCCGAAAATTTTATTTTCAGAAAATCAGAGGGCCCACCAAAGTGTCAATAATTCATGTGTTCTGTTACAATGAACAACTTTTTAACCTACCGTAGTCATATATTTTAAATTAAAACCTCATAGAAACAATGTAACTTTTCTTAAAACTTACTGAGTATAGCTATTGATTAATTAATAATGGTCTTCGAAAGTTCGTCAAAAGATCAATCCACGCATCTCGAAAACGCAAACAATTACATCAAATGCAGTACTGTTATATTCCCAACATAAAAAAATCCTTTTATAAGCAAGAAAACTAATTTTGTTGAAAATTTTAAAAACTATATTGACAGGTTATGGTAGATCATGAAAAGTTCTTAATTTTGGCAATCGATGCGTCTCGAAGACGCGAACAAATATATTATATACGTTATAGTTGTATTCCCAATATTAAAAAAGTTTTCCTTATATCAACAAGATAAACAACATATTTTTTCAATTTATAAATCGGTATTGCTAGATCATGAGAGGTTTTTGGAAGGTTCGTCAATAGGTCATTCGACTTGTCTCCAAGACGCAAACAAACATGTCCGATACAGTACTGTATTACTCATAATATGAACAAAGTTTTTCTCATACAAACAGAATACACACATTTTTTTTAAACTTCATAAATCGGTAATGGTCGGTCATAAAAGGTTCACCAATAGGTCAATTGATGTGTCTTCAGGACGCGAACAAATACTCTAGATGTAATATTGTCGTGTTTCGAATATCAAAAAAGTTTTTTCCATATAAACAGAATAAACCATTATTTTCGACTTCGTAAATCGGTACTGGTGGGTCATAAAAGGTACATCAATAGGTCAATCAATGCGTCTCAAGGACGCGAACAAATACTCTAGATGTAATATTGTCGTGTTTCGAATAACAAAAAAGTTTTTTTCCATATGAACAGAATAAACCATTATTTTCAAGTTCATAAATCGGTACTGGTGGGTCATAAAAGGTTCAACAATAGGTCAATCGATGCGTCTCAAGGACGCGAACAAATACTCTACATGTAATATTGACGTATTTGGTATATTAGAAAAAATTTTCTTATATATAAACAGAATAAACCATTTTTTGAAACTTCATAAGTCGGTACTGGTGGGTCATATGAGGTTCATCAATAGGTCAATCGATGCACCTCAAGGACGCAAACAAATACTCTACATGTAATATTGTCGTGTTTTGAATATCAAAAAAGTTTTTCTTATATAAACAGAATTAACCATTATTTGAAACTTCATAAATCGGTATGGGTGGGTCATAAAAGGTTCATCAATAGGTAAATCGATGCGTCTCAAGGACGCGAACAAATACGCTAGATATCCTATTGTTGTATTTTGAATATCAAACAAGTTTTTCTTATATAAACAAGGTAAAATTTTGCTTTTTAAATCTCTAAACGCAAGAAAAAAAATACTTCTAAATGGTCGATCTAGCTCAAAATCCTATCAGACCTGGATATCAATCGGAGCTACACTTCATCCAAATTTCATGATCGCTCTTTGACTTTTCGAGATACGGTTAACAGAAAAAAGTTAAGACACACGGACATGTTCTTAAAATTTTATTTTCGAGCTCCTGGGGTCGAATTATATCAAAATATGTCAAAAAAGTATATTTGAAAATTTAGGTCATTACAAACCTCCCTCTATGAGGAAGCAAAACAGAAACTTATTTTGGGGGAAAAATTGAAGGTTTTTAGTACAGAAAACGTTACTTATTACTTGTTCCTTTCGAAAAAAATCACATAAATTGATCAAAAAACAACAAATATCGAGTTATTTTAAAAGGAGGCCTAACGATTTTTTGCATATTCCGTAAAAATACTCAGAAGGCATCCCCAAAACATAATTTCTAAGGTACAAACTTTAGCCTGCTCATTTAAGTGAAACTTAGTTCTGAGGAGGCGTGAAGGGTTAATAGATAAACAACTATTTTGAGAAAAAAGGGAAAATTGAAAGAATGACTTTCTGAAACCTCTTCAGTCTAAAACAGCTTCAAGCATTGATCCCCATTCCTGATCGGCCACACAATTTTAATTGTTTCTAACAAGAAAATCTTTATGCTTGGCATTAACGACCTCTTCTTTAACTTCTTAAGATGATGCCAGAAGCAAAGAAGGACCTCGTTGCACGTTCTAAACGAAAAACTCGTCGGGAAGGAACGGACCACTTCAAAGGCAAGATTCCTTTTTCTGCCCGAGGACACTTCCGCTTTTTGAATTCCTTGGGCTTCAGCAGGCTCTCTTTTTTGCTAAGTCTCTTCTGCTTGGTCGGTCACGCCTCGTCGGATTCTAAAATGTGCTTCAGGGTATCCTATTATCAGAAAAACCTCTAGAGAAACCTCCAGAACGAGCAACGGGCGCCAATTTCATATCATAAATCGATCGCTTAATCGAACATAAAACTGTCATAATACTGTGAGAACAAAATCGATATGAGGTGTCGCACAACGGGGCGAAACAAATTTTGTTGGGCAAATCAATCTTTAGCCTACTCTATTCATTCGATTTGCACGTTTTTTTTTAATCAAAGCTTTTTAAATTTCAGAAGGGTTTGCGTATTTGGATTTTTTCATTAAAAATTTGCCTAATTTTTTATTCAGTAACAAAGTTGATACATTTATTTTTTTTTCTTCAAAAGTAACATTTTCTTTTAAGATTTTCAGATTTATTAAGTAAGTTGTTATACCTGTGCTTAAGCTATTTATACATAATTTGAATATTTTGAATAACTTGAATAAATTTAATTTTCAAGCAAAAAAGCTCTCCTACCAAAAAGACGACCTTTCTACCCTGAAAGATGAATTTTTGACAAAAAAGGTTCAGTTTTCAACAAAATAATTAAGTTTTTAACAAAATAGTGGAATTTTTAACCATATAGATGAACTTCCAGCCCACAAAGATGAACTTCCAGCCCACAAAAAAAATTAAACCAAAAGTTGTAGTTTTAATCAAATAGATGAATTTTCAAGTGAAAAAAAACAATTATTCAGAAGCCAGTTGAATTTTCAATTAAAAAAAAGGTTTAGACAATTAATTTTTAACAAAAAAAGAAATTTCAAACAAGTTTAACTGAACCAAAACACACAAATTTGTAACCAAATAATTGAATCCTAAACCAAAAAGATGAATTTTCAACATATAACAATTTTCTACCCAAAAAAGACGAATTTTCAACAAAGTAAATGAATTTTATACCAAATATTTTAATTTTTTAATTATTATGGAAGCAATTTTACCAAAAATGGAATAGTTAAATTTTTAGACAAAAAAATTAATTTTCACCCAAACAAAAAGAATTTTCAAACAAGTTGAATTTTCAACCAAAAAAGATAAATTGTTTACCAAATAGTTAAATTTGCAATCAAAAAGATGAATTTGCCATCAAGAAGATTAGTTTAAAAAAAAGAATATACAACAAAGTAAATTAATTTTTAACCAAATTGTTGGATTTTGAAACTGAAAAGACAAATTTTCTACAAAATAGCTGAATTTTTAACTAAAAAAGCTGACCATTCGACCGTAAAAAATAAATTTTTAATCCAAAAGGACGTATATTCAACAAAAAGGTTGAATTTTCTACCGATAAAGATTAACTTTTTACAAAATAGTTGGATTTTCAAAAAAATAATTAAGTTTTTAACAAAATCGTCATTTTTCACTATATAATTGATCTTCCAAACTAGAAAGATGCATTTTCAACTAAAAAAGGTTTGAAAAAATAATTTTTAACAAACAAAAAAAAAAGAATTTCCAACCAGTTGAACTGAATCAAAAAAGACGATTTTTTAACCAAATAATTGAATCCTCGACCAAAAAGATTAATTTTCAACGAATAAAATTAATTTTCTACCCAAAAAGACGAATTTTCAACATAGTACATAAATTTTATAAAAAATAGTTTAATTTTTAAATTATTAAGGAAACATTTTTCACCAAAAAAGGAATAGTTACATTTTCAGTCAAAAAAATTAATTTTCAACCCCAAAAAAAAAGAATTTTCTAACAAGTAGTTGAACTTCAACGAAAATAGATGAATTTTTAAACAAATAGTTCAATTTTAAATCAGAAAGATGAATTTGTCACCAAGAAGATTAGTTTCCTACAAAAAAAAGAATATCCAATCAAGTAGATTCATTTTCAACCAGACGTTTGAATTTTAAAACCAAAAAGACAAATTTTCTACAAAACAGATGAATTTTCATCCCAAACAGATGAATTCTTAATAAAATAGTTGATATTTCCAGCAAAAATAATTTTAATTCGAAATAAAAAAATAGTTAAATTCTAAAAAAGAGACGAATTTTCAATAAAATAGTTGAATCCTTAGCCAAAACAGATTAATTTTCAATCAGTTACATTTTTAACCAAAAAGGATAAATTTTCAACAAAATAGATGAATTTCCTAGCATACAGTTGAATTTTCGACGAGAAAAGATTAAATTTCAACCAAAAATAGAATAGTTACATTTTCAGTCAAAAAAAATTAATTCTCAACCCAAAAAATAGAATTTTCAACAATGTGGTTAAGTTTTCAACCACAGAGATGAAGTTTCAACTAGAGAGATGAATCTTTAACAAAAAAAAAAGGATTTTTAATAAAGTAGTTCAACTTTCAAACCAGTAGTAGAATTTTCATTAAAAAAAGACAAATTCTCAACAAAAAATGTAATAGTTGATATTTCAACTAAGAAAAAATTTTAGTTTACATAAAAAACAGTTGAGTGCAACCAAAAATAAGAATTTTCAACGAAATATTTGAATTTTTAACTGAAAATGTAAAATTTCAACCAAGTTCAATTTTCACTTATAGAGATGAATCTTAAAAAAAAAATTTTTAACTTTCTTAAACAAAATAATTAAATTTTCAAATAACTAGGCTCAATTTTTTTACGGAATCAACTAAGAATATCTTTCCGAGGACACCTTGCTATGATAATTTGCGAATTTACAAGAATTATGAATTATTTAAACAATTTTCATAAACAAATTCAGGATTTGGCCTTTTTCAACGAATAGGCTCAGTTTTTTACGGGATCAAAAATGAATGTATTTCTGATCACTCTTTGCTAGGATGTCTAGCAAATTAATAAAAATGATTAATTATTCAAACAATTTTTATAAACAAATTCAGAGTTGGGTATTTTTCAACGAATACGCTTCATTTTTGTTTACGAATCAGCTTGGAATGTCTTTGAGTTTGACTATTTTTCAACCAATACCCTATAAATAAACAATTACATTGAACGACACCCACTTACGCATTTAATTATACTACATAACAAATAGGGGTGAAAAAAATGTCCTAAGACATGGACTCTATGTAGTTTTTCCCATAGAATCGAATAGTGCTATTAGTTATTTTTCGTAACCCACATTTTGAAACAAATCATTTTTTTTTAATTATTTAAACAATCGAAAGTTAAAATTTTTTTCGTGATAAATCGCCTTTTTATGAAATGTTCTTATCCCAACCTTCCTACCATGTTAACTGTTTGCCCGAATCAAAGAAAGATCAAGTTATAACCGGTTCTTTAATCCGGGCCCTCAATTAGTCTGCCCATGAAACTTAACAGGTTAAAACATTGTTCATAACTTTATAAGTCTATAATAATGAATTACGACAATTTTAAAGGAAAAATATTTTTTTCTACCACAAACTGATATGCTGAAAAATTTGTTGAAATAAACTGTTTATAGCAATTAACTTGTACCATTGATAATTATGTTTCTGAAATATATCTATATTAATTCTAATCAATAGCGAGTTTATTTAAGCAATTTTCTTTTAGATAAAACAAAAATATTCTTAAAATTGCTAATTTTGCAACTATATTTGTTTATATATTGTTGCACACAAAATGAAATTGAAAAATCTAAGAGTTCAAGAAACCTAAAAAATTTCTTCTGAGAAGTTCTAAAAATAGAAACTTAAAACTCTGTCAAGAAATAGAGCCTGCGTAGAGGATTCTGAACAGTAAATTCCTCGTTTTAACTTCCTTTTGTATAAATTTAATTGATTTCAAAGGAAATTGTTCAATTTATTAATCATTTTATGTCGAATTCAATTTTCTTCGTAAACGATCGTAACAATCTGACCAAGAATGTTTAAATATTTTCCCATAAGGAAAGAAAAATCAAGCTGTAAAAGCGTTTCTTTGTGCAAATAGCATTCCACCATAAAACACGCACGTGAAAACCGTTAAGGTTGAAAATTAGACTTTAAATCTCTTGCTTACAACATTAAACTAAACCGGGTTGTTTATGGTCCAGAAGCACTTATCGCATTACTGTAGCATTTATTATCTTCTATAATCTACATCTTTACTTGAGGCAAGCAAAATCTGAAACTTCCTTACTAAAAGCTTCAAACTTCGTTTAGAAAAGAGAAAAAACGCCTTAGAGAACATTTTCGATAATAAATAGAAAATTAAACCTTAAAGATATTTTAAACATAAAAACGTCAATCAGTGACGCAACTTTAAAAGGCATATTCACTTTTTAATTTAAGTTCAATAGCAGTAAATTATTTTTCAAATCGTAGAAGCTCCTTTACTCACCGAGGTCTTGAAAGAGATTTAATTAAGTTGGACTCACCTGGAACAACAATAAAAACATTTCCGTTAGTCTTGACATTTTTCTAGCAAGAATAATATTTTTAAATATAAACTACAAAAATGAAAACATTTCCGTTAGTCTTGACAGTTTTTGAGCCAGAATAATATTTTTAAGTCTAAACTTAAATTTAACCACTTCTATCTTTAGCGCTCGGAATCATTTGAGGAATTCAAAATAGTGTCAATAGGAGCATTTTTGAAAAATAGTAGCAAAATAGTGCTATGCAATTTTTCAAATATTACATCGAGGGGTTAACTATTTTTGAAATTTAGTATACAATATAGGGGAAACCAGTACCAGGTGAATTGAAAAACGTGTGTATAAATTCATGAAACAAAAATTCAAAACTGTTATTCAAAAACATTTTTTCATTTATACAGTGATTATTTTTCAATATGTTATAAAAATTGTATGAGCTTCAAACTCTTTGCTATAAAATTCATTGCTACCAACGATCGTAAACAAAAGAATTTTGTATTATGTTGGTAAAAGGTATAAGTTACTTTTTTTTAGTAAGTTACTTTTTTTGAGTAAGGCTTTTTTGAGTAACTAGTAACAATTACTTTACTGGTAACTGTAACTAGTTACCTAAAAAGTTACTTTTTCACATCCTTAATTTTATAATTTAAAAAACAAAATAACTAAGATGACAATTCATACAAACTTAATTTAAACAGAAAAGACAATAGTCGAAGTAAATAAAAAATACACAATATATTTCGGCATGTGAACAACAATATATATTTAAAATAAAATTCAAATTGAGTAATAGAAATACTTGGAATATCCTGCAGTCTCAGATTTTGAAAAGGTTTTGTTTTTCCGCATTGTTCGGCAAGATCGCCAGAATTACTTGTTTCAATTAGTTGTTTTCAACCAAACAAATATGTTTTTAACCAAAAAAGATGACATTTTTTTAACAAAAAAAATTAATCTTCTAACCAAAAAGAACGCTTTTGAACAAAAGAGTTTAATTTTCAAGCTAAAAGGATAAATTTTCAAGACAAAAGTTACATACTTTTCAACCAAAAAGTTGGACTTTCTACCGAAATATTTAAATTTGTTTAAAATACATGAATTTTCAACCAAATCGTTGCATTTTCATACAAAAAGTATTAATTTAAAAAAGTTGATTTTCAACCAAAAAGATGAATTTTCAACAGAAGAGTTGAATTTCCAACCAAGAAATATTTTTCAATCACACTTTTCAACCGAACAGCTGTATTTTTAACCAAAATAGATGATATTCTTTAACGAAAGAAATCAATTTTCAACCAAAAAGAACACTTTTAAAGAAAAGAGTTGAATTTTCAAGCCAAAAGGGTGAATTTTCAAGAAAAAAATTACTTTTCAACCAAATAGTTGGACTTTTTCACCGAAATAGTTAAATTTTTGATAAATGATATGAATTTTCAACTAAAATTATGAATCTTCAACGAATCAACTGATTTTTTAACAAAGTAGTTTAACTTTATAAACAAGTAGTTAAGTTTTCAACCAGAAAATATACGAATAACTGAACCCTCTAAAGAAATTTTTTTACCAAAAGAGATGAATTTTCAAAACAAAAAGAACACTTTTCAAAAAAAAAAGTGGAGTTTTCAAACCGAAAATATGAATTTTCAACAAAAATTTTCATTATTTTTTAACGAACTAGTTGAATTTTCTACCAAAATAGTTAAGTTTTTAACAAAATACATGCATTTTTAGCAAAAATAAATTAATTCTCAGCGAAGAATATAATAGTTGATACTATTTCAACCAAAAAAGTTTTTAATTTGAAATCAATCACAGTTGAGTTCGATCGAAAAATACGAAATTTTAACAAAATAGCTGAATCATCAACCAAATTAGATTAACTTTCTACCAAAACAGTTGAATTTTCAACCAAAAGAAATTAAATTTTTTTACCAAAAGAGATAAATTTTGAAACAAAAAAGTGAAATTTTGAATCAGGGAAGAAAAAAAATGTCCTCTAAATTGTTGAATTTTCAAGCCAAAAATACGAATTTTCAACAAAACAGTTAATTTTCAACCAAATAGTTAAATTTTCTATCAAAATATTTGAATTTTATAACAAAATATTTGAATTTTCTACAAAAAAACGAATTTGAAACAAAATAGTATACAGACATTTTTTGCAAAAAGAAATGAACATTCAAACCAAAAACAACAGTATTCAACAAAACAGTTTAATTTTCAAGAAAAATTGTCGTTATTT
The DNA here is from genome assembly GCA_932195095.1 of Andricus curvator. Lineage (NCBI taxonomy): Eukaryota > Metazoa > Arthropoda > Insecta > Hymenoptera > Cynipidae > Andricus > Andricus curvator. Next base: position 269,612 of record CAKNYM010050329.1, read on the forward strand.
TTCAACCAACTAGTTGAACTTTCTACCAAAATAGTTGATTTTTTAACAAAATTCAAGAATTTTCACTCAAAATAGATGAATTCTCAACGAAAAATGTAATAGTTGATATTATTTGAACCAAAAAGATTTTAATTTGAAATCAATCACAGTTGAATTCAACAAAAAAAGACGAATTTTCAACAAAATAGCTGAATCCTCCACCAAATCAGATTAATTATCTACCAAAATAGTTGATTTTTCAACAACAAAAAAAGATATTTTCTTTACCAAAAGAGATCAATTTTGAAACGAAAAAGCCGAATTTTGAACCAAGAAAGAAAAAAAATGCCAAAAAAATTGTTAAATTTTCAAGCCAAAAAGACGAATTTTCTACAAAACAGTTACACATTCAAACCGAAAGTATGAATTTTCAACAAAAAAAAGTTACTTTTCAACTAAATAGTTTAACTTTCTACCAAAATAGTTGAATTTTTAACGGTATACATGAATTTTCAACAAAGTAGTTAACCTTTCAACCAAAATAGATGAATTCACAACGAAAAATATAATATTTGATATTATTTCAACCAAAAAAATTTTTTATTCAAAATCAAACACAGTTTAATTCAACCAAAAAACTTCAAAGTAACTAAAATTAAAGTTCCAGGTTACTGAAAAAATCGTAACTAGGTTACGTTACAAGTTACTTTTTAAAATAGTAACGCCCAGGCGGAAATATTATATATAGTTTATATATAGTGTGAAGTGTTATACATAATATTCATTTGTTTTATATAAAAAATGTATAAAACAAATGAATATTATGTATAATACTTCACACTATATATAAACTATATATAATATTTCCGCCTGGGGAAGTTACCCTGAAACTTACAAAGAACGTAATTTTTCAGTAACTTAGTTACTTCCCAAATCTGACACTACGAGTGATGTACGATATTTTATTCGAAATCAGAAATCATCATCGGAAAAGTGAGCCGTGAAAACACACGACTGACGTGGCAGTCATCTGCTTGGGCTGTGATTGATAATCTCGTATGGCGCGAACTTTGAAATGTGGTTTGGTCCGAGCTAGAGTGCCATCTGCTGTCATTATTTTTCCCAACAGTACGATTAGAGAAAACATTGTGCGTTATTCAGTGGACATTTGTGGTAACTAGGTTTCGTTACAAGTTACTTTTTAAAATAGTAACGAAGTTACCCTGAAAGTTGCAAACAACGTAATTTTTCAGTAACTTAGTTACTTGTAACAAGTTAATTCCCAAATCTGACACTACGAGTGATGTACGATATTTTATTCGAAATCAGCACTTTATGAGACTGCAGAGCCGTCTGAAAAGTGA
>CAKNYM010050329.1:286323-305959 GCA_932195095.1 Andricus curvator
TCTGCCGATAACCATGTCTCGCTACCCTACAGCACAATGGGTGCAACTACAGAGTTATACATATATTGCAATTTTACCTCTGTAATATTTTAATTTCTGCTAATGGCTTCTACCCTGTCGATAACCAGGTCTCGCTACCGTACAGCACAGTGAGTGCAAATACAGAGTTATATATTGCACTGCTAGCTGTGTTTGTTATATTTTTATTTCTGGTAACAGCTCCCACCCTGCCGATAACCAGGTCTCGCTACCGTACAGCACAGTGGGTGCAACTACAGAGTTATGTATTGCAATTCTAGATTTGTTTGTTATATTTTTACTTCTCGTAATGGCTTTTGCACTGCTGATAACCTTCCTATCCCCGTTTATGCACCTGGCTATCTCTCCATCGATCTTTCCGTCAGTAGTAAATAAACTACCAAGATACACGTACTTATCAGCTTGTTCTATCCTATCATCGTCTCAGACAAACAACTTAAATTATAAATTGTAAAAGATAAAGCAATTGAAATTGTCTTATTTACAAAATTTCAATCTAAAATTATTCAATTATTAACGTTTCCAATTTTATACAATTTTCAAAAATTTAAATTTTAAACAAGACAGGATTTAATGCTTCGATTGAAAATTCAATAACTTGAAGCGGTTTTAATTTGAAATTGACTAATTCTCGTAATTTCAATCTTAATTAATAACCTATTCGATTTGAAAAATCATGAAATTACAAGCGTAAACTAATGTAAGAATTACATAAAACGATTCTCGGTCAGAAAATTAATTCACCTTCATTTCGTGGTTTTTTCAATTTCCCAGGGCGGGGGGCGGGGAGGGGGGGGGGTCAAGGATTTTTCTATACTATCTTACATGGGGGAAAAGTTGCGGTCAAATTGAAATTGTTTTTCTTTCTTGATTGAAAAATTTTGTTTGATTACATATTTAACAATTCTGTTGAACATTCGTCTTTTCGGTTTGTAAATTCATTTCTTTTTGTAGAAATTCCAGCTTTTTTGGTTTGAAATGCAACTGTCTGGCCAAAAATCAATCTTTTTCGAATGAAAATAAACTTTTATATTCAAAATTTGACTGTTTTGTAGAAACTTCGTATTTTCGACTCGAAAATTCAACAACCTGCTAGAAAATTGAACAATTTGGTCAAAAGTTGAACTACTTTGTTGAAAATTCATTTCTTTGGTTGAAAATTCAACTACCTTGCTGGAAATTTATATATTTCGTTGAAAATTCATCATTATCGGTAAAAAAATCAATTTTCTGGGTAGCAATGCAACGATTTAGTTGAAAATCAATCTGTTTTAGCTGAGGATTCAAGTCTTTTGTTAAAAATTCTTTATCGGTAAAATGAAAATGTTTTTGATATTAAATTAAAATCTTTTTTGTTAAAATATCAATTCTTGCATTTTACGCTAAAAATTTTTAGGTAAAAAATTAATTTTATTAACTAAAAGTTTAACTATTTGATTGAAAATTCACTTTTTGTTGAAAATGCATATTTTCCGGTTAAAAGTGCAACTGTTTTGTCGAAAATTCGTTTTTTCTTAATTAATTTTTTAACGAAAATTTAATTATTACATTTTTGGTTAAAAATTGATCTTTTCAAGTTTGAAAATTCAACTATTTGGTTTCAAATTTATGTAATATATCGACAATCCGTATTTTCTGGTAGAAAATTAATCCTCATGGTTGCAAATTCAACTCAATGGTTAAAAAAATATGTATTTTGTTGAAAATTCCTCTTTTTTGGTTAAAAATTCAATTATTTGGTTGAAAATTCCACTGTTTGTAGAAAGATCGTATTTTTTGGCTTGAGAATTCAACATTTCGGTCTGAAAATTCAACTAGTTAGTGGAAAATTGGTTTTTTGCTTAAAAATTAATTTTTTAAATACAAATTTAGCTATTTATTTTTTGGTTCAAATTGTATCTTTTTTAGTTTAAAAATTCAACTATTTGGTTGAAAATGTATGTAATTTGTTAAAAATTCTTATTTTTGGTAGAAAATTAATCTTTCTCGTTGAAAATTCAACTATTTGGTGAAAAAATTATGCATTTTGTAGAAAGAACGTATTTTTGACTTGACAATTCAACATTTTTTGATGAAATTTTTTTTTCTTTATTAACCGAAAAATATTTTTTGACTGAAAAAGGTGTGCAATCGTTTATTTGAATTTTCAATACAAATTTGCCATCAACAATTTTTTAATAGGACGCGCGGTTTTTGTTTTAATCATAAGAAATAACATTAACAATACAAAAATTGAATTTTTGTAAAAACAACACAAGGTACAAAAAAAATTAATAAATAATAGTTGTTTACTCAAAAAAGATCTAAAAATTGGTTTTTAATTATTTTTCGATGGGATGCGTATTCTTTGTTTAAATCGTAAAAAATAACATTGGGAAGAAAAATTAAGTTTTCGGAAACACGACACAAAGTGCAATAAAATGTTATTTAACATAATTGTTTTTTTATAGGACGCCCATTTTTTTAAATTATAAAAACAATACAATGAAAACACGCATGTTTCAATATCAATGCATATTATGAATTGTAATAATATAAATTCATTGCAACGATACATTCTTCAGGGTAGATGAGAATAAAATTTAATGAAAAATACGGAACAAATATTAAAGTAATCGTGAAAAACAAAATTTGTACATTATTTTGCAATATCTGAATAAGCAGCCCCAGACCGAGGTACATAAATAAATATAATATTCACTATTAGAGTTGAACACACAAGAGTTGAACTTAAAGCAGAAAAGTTCGCACTTTGGACAAAATCGAGTGCGAAGCACAAGATGCGTGATGAGAATGTTAAAGCCGAAGGAGCTTTAACAAAAGAGAATTCACAATCACCGAACTACAGTTGTCGATGCTTGACCCTTAATTTTAAAAGGTCTGTAATTTTTGCATGACCTCTAAATAAATTCACGAAAAAACTTAGTCGGCAAAAATTAATTAAGATAGGGAAGGCGGCGGGTGTGATTCAAAACTTACAGGCCTTAGCACATAAGGTACGTGGTTTAAATTTTCAAAAAAAAACATTAGGTAATTTACTCCCATCGAGTTTCGTCTGGGAATCTCGAACAATGGCGAACTTTGCAGATCTTCCTGAAACCGTAAAAGGGGAGGCGAAGACGACGGATGAAGAAGTAAAACGCATTTCCTGAGTGGTTGTAGAAACGAGAGATTCGCGTGCGAAAAGACAAGAGGTAAAAATTAATCTCTCACCACTGACCGCTTCAGTGAAGATGTAACTCTATAACCCGATTCTAAACTGCGCACGCGAAATTGAACTCAGCTTGTAATATTGCGCCAATTTTGCGAAACGTACTACTTTGAAGCTTCAGTTTTAGCACCGGAAATGCGCAAATACGTGGGAGACGTTGCAGGATATAGGAGACGTTTTACTGCGGATTTATATTTGATCTGGAAAAAACCTTGGCCAACCAGCAGAAATTCGAAACGCTAAATCAGTCAGGTTTATAAACTAGGAAACATGTTCGGAAATAAATTTTACATATTCTGAATAAACAAAATGAAATTTCAAATACAGGGTGGCGACTCACCGCCCAGAAACAAATTCCCGGTCATTTCTTGGATTTTTTCCGGCTCAAATTTGAAGATTAAAAAATTAAAAGTGAAAATTTTTATATTCAAATCTTCAGTTGTGTAGAATTTTAATTTAGAAGCCTTATATGTTGAATAAATTTAATTTTTAAGCCAATAAAATTTAATAATGAATCAAAATAACAAAATTCATGGTTGTCCTGACCAATTTTTCATTTCCCTGACCGTCATAAATTTTTCTTTCGGGTATAAAAACAACCTGCATTTTCAACAAAATAGATGAACCTTTAACTAAATAGCTGATTTTTCATCAACAAAAAATGACTTTTCAAACAAGATGATTAATTTTCTGCCAAGAAAAACGAATTTTTAACAAAATACATGAAGTTTCAACAAAAAAGACAAATCTTCAACAAAATATATAAATTTTGAACCAAATAGTTGAGTTTTTGACTCAAGAAGACGAATTTTTAACCAAAAAGATGAATCTTCAAACAGAAAAACGAATTCTTAACAAAAAGTGTAACAGTTCATATTTCCAACAACAAAAAATAATTTGTAACCAAAAACAATTGAATTAAAGCAAATAGTACGAATATTCAACAAAGTAGCTAAATCCTCAACCAAAAAATATTAATTTTAAAACCAGAACGACGAACTTGCAACAACAAAAAATAGAATTTAAAAAAAATGCACCTCAAGTGATGAATTTTTAAGCCAAAAAGACTAATTTTATACAAAACAGATGAGTTTTCAACTCCAAAATATAAATTTTCACAGGAAAGGTCGAATTTTCATCGAAACACATGAATTTTCAACCAAATAGTTGAATTTTTAATAAAAACAAAAGGATTTTTCAACAAAAATAGAAGAGTTAAATTTTTAATTCAAAATAAATTAATTTTTCAACAAAGAAATTATTTTCAACTAAAATGATGAATTGTCAACCAAGAAACTTAATTTTCTACCAAAAAAGTCGAATCTTCAACAAAATACATGAATTTTCAAATAAAAAAGATAAATTGTCCACCAAAAATGGGTAAGTTATATTTTCAGTTCAAAATAAAATAAACTTTTAACAAACAAAAAAACCAATTTTCTACCAAAAAGATGAATTGTTAAACAAGAAGATTAATATTCTACCATAAGAGACAAATTTTCAACAAAATATGTACATGAATTTTCAAACAAATAATTCAATTTTTAATGAAAAAAAATGTTTAACCTAAAAATATGAATTTTCAACAAAAAATGCAATTGTTGATATTTTAACCAAAAACCATTCTAATTTAAAATAAAAAACAGTTGCATTTTATTTTTAAAAAAACGACTTTTCTACAAAACAGTTGAATTTTTGATAAAAAAAGATGAATTTTTAACAAAATATTTTAACTTTCAACCAAATAATTAAATTTGTTTTAAATGGTTGAATTTTTAACCAAAAAGATGAATCTTCAAACAGAAAAACGAATTCTTACCAAAAAGTGTAACAGTTCATTTTTTCCAACAACAAAAATTTAATTTTTAACCAAGAACAATTGAATTAAAGCAAAGAGTACGAATTTTCAACGAAGTAGTTGAATCGTCAACCAACAAAATATTAATTTTAATAACAAACTTAATTTTCTACCAAAAAAGTCGAATCTTCAACAAAATACATGAATTTTCAAATAAAAAAGATAAATTGTCCACCAAAAATGGGTAAGTTATATTTTCTGTTCAAAATAAAATAAACTTTTAACAAACAAAAAAACTAATTTTCTACCAAAAAGATGAATTGTTAAACAAGAAGATTAATATTCTACCATAAGAGACAAATTTTCAACAAAATATGTACATGAATTTTCAAACAAATAATTCAATTTTTGATGAAAAAATAAATGTTTAATCTAAAAATAGGAATTTTTAACAAATATTCGATAAAAAAATATGACTTTTTAACAAAATATTTTAACTTTGAACAAAATAATTAAATTTTTTTTTTAAGATGAATTTTTAGCTAAAATCTTGAATTTTCAAACATAAAGGAAGAATTTTCAACGAAACAGTTGAATTTTCAACAAAAAGAAGGCCTTTAAACAAAACTGTTAAATATTCAACAAAATAATAAAATTAACTTCAACTTCAGTTTACCGAAAATTCCCTGGCTTATTCAAGTTTTCCCTGATTTTTGTTTTAATACGAATTAAACAAATCTCAGATCAGAAAATAAATTCATTGTCACTTCCCATTTTACCGGTCCAGTGGGAACCCTGAAATACTAAAGTAACTTGAACCTTACATAAACTAAAATTGACCTTAATTTTCAACACTGAAAAGTAAAACCAATTTTGGAATTTTTAATAAAAAAACTCTATTGATAATCAAAGCTGATAAACTCTTCAAATTTTAATAGGAGAGATAAATGTCGATTTTATTGATTCAGTGCTGACAGCGAGTACAAAAGACTGTTATTACGGGCTTTAACGAGAGTAATTATACGCTTCACACTGAGTGTGCTAATTATTGAAATTCACCGCAATTCTTCGACAACGGTTCTCCGGTAAAATGAATGGAAAAAGTGAAGAGCTGTTAAGTTCTTTTAATTTATTTGGAAAAAAACGTAACATGATTGCTCACGATTAGAAAATGATGAACGGTAAAGCCAAGACTAATAGTTCAACGTAACCTTCTATAATCTTTAATAATCCAACAAGATGATTAAAGAGGAAGACTTAAGAGGATTAAGAGGCCTCTATCAACTACGTTACCAATTTTGGGCTATGTTTGCCCCCCCCCCCCCAGTTACGTAGCCCAAAATTCTCTCAAAACAGGGGAAATAGAGTGTTTTTTTCATAAAAATATTGAATCCTATATGTAACACTTTAAATTCCTCAGATTTCAAGTCGGAATATATTGCATTTTCAACCCAAAAGAACGAATATGAAACACCTACAACAAAATTAATTATTAACCAAATAGCTGCATAAAAAACCAAATAGTCGAACTTTCAAGCAACAATAAAGAATTTTCAACGAAATAGTTGAACTTTTAACCAAATAGTTAAATTTTCAAGCCAAAAAGACGATTTTTTAAAACAGTTGAATCTTCAACCAAGAAAATGAATTTTCCACCATAAAAGATGAATTTCCTACCAAAAGACGAATTTTCAAGCAGTTGAATTGAAGGAAAAAAAAACTAATTTTTAACATCCTCAACCAAAATCATGATTTTTGAATAAACAAGATTAATTTTCTAAACAAAAAGACGAATTTTCAACAAAAGATATGAATTTTCTACCATACAGTTAATTTTTCACCTTACGAAGGATAAATTTCTAACAAAAAATGGAATAGCTAAATTTTCAGATAAAAACATTAATTTTTATGCAAAAAAAAACAGGAATTTTCAACAAAAATTGAAATTTTCAACCAAAAAGGTAAATAAATGTTCTAGCAAAAAAGACAAATTTTCTACGAAATACATCAATTTTCAACAGAATTGTTGAATTCTCAAGCCAAAAAAACGATTTATCTGCAAAACTATTTTCAGTCCAAAAATATGATTTTTCAACAAAAAAGTTAATTATCTACCAATAGTAAAATTTTCATAAAAATAGTTTAATTTTTAACCAAGTAGTCAAATTTTTAACAAAAAATATGAATTTTCAAGCAAATAGTTAAATTTTATACCCAACTGTTGAATTTTCAATCCAAAAAGATGCATTTTCTACAAAACAGTTCAATTTTCAAATAGAAAATATGAATTTTAAACTAAAATGATCAATCTTCAAACAAAGAAAAAAACTAATTTTTATAAAGTAGTTTAAGTTTAACCCTCTGAATACCTCTGAAAAATAACATATTACTTAAATGGGGTCAAATTGATCCCAGCTGACTTTGAAACGTTGTCATACTGGTTGTATGCATGGTTTCAACTTGAAAAAATTTACATAGAAACTAGATTCTGATTGTTTTTTTAATGAAAATTATTTTGAGGTGTATATAAAAATTCTCAAAATTTAAAAGTTATAAAAAAAAATAATTTTTCATTAAAAAATTAATAACTTCCACAATTTTTATTATTTATAGCTAAAATTTATTTTTAGGTACTCTTCTAATATCATGTATCAATAAAAGAATTCGTACAGGTAAGTCTGATTCAAAAAGTATAATTATTTTCAAGATCGCATGGGAGGTATATTTAGACCACAAAAAAAATAAGCGTCCAATAACGAATTCAACGTTAGTTGGGGTTTTAAAGAAAAAAGACGAGTTTTCAACAAACTATTTGAATCCTCAACCGAAGCAGATTAATTTTAAACCAAAAGCCAAAACAATGTTAAAAAATTCAGAAAAAAACGCAACTTTCTAGCAATTACTTAAGAGAAGATAGTTATAAAAAATCATTTGTGTCCGTACATTTAGACTCGACCGTGAGATGAATGTAAATAAACGTACGGACTGTCCGGACGTTTAGGCTCGGTCTTAATTATTACCTCACCTAAGTAAAAAGTGTACAAAAAGTAAAAATTTAAAAAAAATCGCAACTTACTAGCATTATTATAGGAGAAGATAGTTACAAACAATAATAATTTATTTAAGAAATTATGTTTGCAACACTGCATTAATTATTAGCTCACTCTAAGTACAAACTGGACAAAAAGTTGAATATTTCAGAAAAAATTGTAACTCTGTAGCATTATTCAAAGACAATATCATTAAAAAGTTTTCTAAATTCTTCAAACAATTTAATTTGTTAACTTGAATTAACTATTACCTCACTCGAATTAAAAGTTGAAAATAAGTTGAAAAATTCCGAAAGAACCGCTACTATCTAGCATTGCTATAGAAGGTAGTTATAAACAATAATAATTTATTAAAGCAATTAGGTTTGTTAAATTGCATTAATTATTACTTCATTCTAATTGAAAATTTGAAAATATGTTGAAAAAATTCTGGAAAAATCGCAACTTCCTAACTCTATTCTAAGAGAAAATTGTTAACAACAATAATAAATTGTTTAAACAATTTATATAAACACTTAATTATCAGTAGAAAGTAGTATTTTATGTATTATAAACAATCTGTATTTCAAAAATTGCAAAAAAATCGTAATTTCTTTGGGACCCTATAAAGCAGACTTATGGGGTTGATATTTAAAAAATAAGTTTTGATTCGTCTTCGACGGCTAATTATGAATAGAAATTAAACTCGATTAACCCAATATTAACGATTCTGAATAAAATTTAAAAAAACGTATTTTTTTTCTTATGGGAATATGCATGCAAATTAGAAAAAAAAACAAATGCATTTTTGGAAAATGGATGAATGAAGGATGTACACTACATACAGTCAATCTCAAAAGTCGCCAACCTTTGAAATGATTGATAAAATCGACAAAAAAAGATCTTTTATTAATTTCTGCAAATATTTACGCAAGCTTTCAAAAGCACTTCAGAAAAAAGTAATTCAGGTTGAAATAGTTTATTTAACAATAGTTATTCAGAGGTTTAGTTTTTGCTTTCTCTGTAGCGTAAAATTACAATTTTTGTTCAATCCTAATTATCAAGACATTTTATTCTTTAAAGGATTCTATACAATTCTATTTGGGTGGGTTTGATTAAAAAAATTTATTTATAAATCATGCAGTTATTATTGTTATAAACAATGAGAGTTTAATTTTTAATATACACCATCCAAATAGAATTGTAGAGAATCCTTCAAAGAATAAAATGAGGCCTTGGTCATTAGGATTAAATAATAATTGTAAATTTTCCGTAAAGAGAAACCTAACACGAAAATTCTAAATAACTACTGTTAAATAAACAATTTTAACCTGAACAATAATTTTTCTTTCGCGTTGTAGCGATTTCGAATTCCACACCCAGAAAAAAAATTGTCTTCATTCAACAAAATCATTTTGTTGGCCGCATTTGGTTGATTTCGGAAAATGTTTTGGTTAAATGAACAAAATTTTCGTTTAGATGACCAAATTCGTTTGGTTCAATCAATCAAAGTTTTTGGTTGAATCGTTTTGTTGATTTTAGCAAATATTTTATTGATTTTACAAAATTTTTTAGTTGGATCTACCAAATAATCTAAGAGATGATTTTACTAGAATTAAGAAAAATATTTTGTTGATTCAACCAAATCGATTGGGATTAAGTGATTAGGTGAAAAATACGTAGGATTACCAATTGAACCTTTCTGTGTGCGCCTACGATTGCGTGATTAGGTTTTTGATGAAAAAAAAAATTTGCATCAAATAAACAAAGGATCCAGCACAATTTACATTGCAAATGGCTTGCCGTGGAATTTTCTAGTCATGTGATATTTAGTAGTTGAATAAACAACTAAATAATTCACACAAGATGACACGATTCCATGGTAAGCCATTTACAATGTACATGGTGCTGGGTCGTTTATGGTTAGATGAACTACAAGTATTGGTTAAATCAACCATGCTCTTTCCTTAGACCATCAAAAACACTTATTTGAATTAACTAAAATATTCTCTTGGACCAACCAAAATATTTGCTTGTATCAACCAAAAGATATGGTATAATCAACCAAATTTTACCAACCAAAAACTTTTCTTAGGTCAAGCAAATATTTTGTTGTCCATATAATAACCATATTCTAGGATTGATTCAACCGAGATTTTGTTCATTCAACCAAATCTTTTTCTGGGTGCAGAATTTGTTATTTTCGACCCACCCTAGTGAATTAACAAACTGATCAGATTTGAGTCTCGTATGAAAAATCGAGGAACATCAGAGACTCGAGCACAATCAGAACATGTCTTGCGAATAAGGCTTCGGACACGAGAGTCAATAAAAACGATCGCCTTGTTAAGCCTACTTACATGAACGAGAAAGAACTCGTTGGATTGGGAATGTAGTTTGGATTCTCGCTTCGGGAGAACCATGTGGTGACGGTAAAGAAAAGTTGTGAGTGCAAATAAAATAAAGAGGCACATGGAGAGTAACTGAGTAAGAGCTCGCAGTGAAAGAAGAAATGGGTATTAAGAAGTCAACGAACTGAGACCGCCAGTATGGATATAGCATGCGTGGCTGGGATTTGAGTGGCTTTTAAAAAAAAAGAAGAAAAAAAAAAGAAAAAAGGAATAAATCAACCTCTCAATATTAGAGACCCAAGTATCCTGGGGAGATGTTCAACTCGTCGGGGGGACACTCAAGACGTCATTATTAGGCTTCGAGACTTGGCGTTCTCGATTCGAAGCGATGAAAGGTGCTTACGTAATCAAGAAAGGTGTTATAATAAAAGCTGTAAGATTCCCCAGCGATCATCTAATGAGGTTTTCTCGTGAATTAGATGCTGCTAAGAATTTTGTGTGTCTATCAAATTCAAGCCTGAAAGAGTAAAATTAACATCGAGAAAAATTCGTCGGGAGTTCATCGCTCGCATCAAAGGAACGATTACGGAAATATAATCCTTAGCAGACAGATTTTGAAAGAGTTTAATTTTAAATTAGGATTCTGACGGCTTTCAGATTTGATTGCATTTAAATTTACATTTTTTGAGACTGGACTGCTTTTTAATCAAAACTGGAAAGTTTTAAACATAAGAGCATTCTTTAATATAACAATTAAAATAAACGTTTTGCATTCTAATCTGAGTAAACTGTTCAAAAGCATCAGATTTTCAAAGCCTTTAGATAGAAATTTATCTGAATTTGAAGACCATAAACTTGAAAATTTCCAAATACAAAGCAGGGTGGCCGCAACACTTCATTTTCAAAATTCCCGGATTCTTCCCTTACTAGTTTCTCATTTTCCCTGACCATTGATACTTAAAGACCAAAATTCTAATCTTGTAACATTTTTAATACAGAATCTTTTAAAAATGGACGTCAGATTCGTAATCAGCGACCCAAAAAACCTCTGAAAACCCGTTTTGAAGCCACGAGACTAATTTTTTAATTTTTTGGCCGCCATATTGGATCCGCCATTTTGAATTATGGAATTCTGACTTCAGATTCGTAATCAGCGATCCAAAAAAAAACCCGAAAACTCATTTTGAACCACGGGACTTATTTTTTTATTTTTTGTGTACCATATTGGATCCGACAATTTAAATTTTGACTTTAGATTCGTAATCAGCGACCCAAAAAAGCAAGGAAAACTGATTTTGAAGCCACGAGACTAATTTTTATAATTCTTCGCCGCCATATTGGATCCGTCATTTTGAGTTATGGAATTTTTACTTCAGATTCGCAATCAGCGACCCAAAAAAAAACCCCGACAACTCATTTTTTAACCACGGGACTTATTTTTACATTTTTGTTCGACAAACAAAAACCCCGTAGAATCTATTTTAAAGCCACACGACTTTATTTTACAATATTTTTTTACTATATTGGATTACCCATTTTGAGTTCTGGAATTTTTACTTCAGATTCGTAATCAGCAACCCAAAAAAAAACTCCAAAGAACCCATTTTGAAGCCACGGGACTTATTTTCACATTTTTTGTCCACCATATTGAAAACGCCATTTTGAATTTTGAAAGTTTCAAAAATTAGGCTAGAAATTCATAATCAGCGACACAAGAAAACCCTGAGCCACGGGACTAATTTTTTATTTGTTTGACAGCCATATTGAATCCGCCATTTTGAATATGAGAATTCTGAATTCAGATTCGTAATCAACGACCGAAAAACCCCATTAGACGTTATGTTCAGTTGATTATAAATTTTTTTTTAATGTTCGTGAGCGCGTGTGTGTAACTTTTTTCTGTTCAACGTATCTCGAAAAGTAAAAGAGCTATGATTATGAAATTTGGAATAATTGTAGCTTCGACTGATATCCACGTCTGAGAGGATTTTGAGCCAGATTCGCCATTTTGAAGTGTTTTTTTTTTTAGTACAGAGATCTCGATAGAGATTTAAAAAAACATTACCTTCTTTATATGAGAAAAACTTTTTTGATATTCAAAATAGAATATGATATCTAGTATATTTGTTCGCGTCTTCGAGACGCATCGGTCGACCTATTGTCCAAACTTTTATGACCTACCAGTACCGATTTATGAAGTTTCTGAGCAAAGGTTTATTCTGTTTATATGAGAAAAACTTTATTGATAATCAAAATATAACAATACTATATCTTGTGTATTTGTTCGCGTCTTCGAGACGCATCGATTAACCTATTCTTGAACCTTTTAAACCAATACCCATTTTCGAAGTTTCGAAAAAAAAAATTTTATGTATTCTCTATTGAAATTTAAGAATTTTAAATTAGATTAAAATCAAATTCAAAATCCTATTTAACGTCCAATAGTCAAGTTAATGTATAAAATTTCTGAAAATAAAACAAGAATCCAACGATAAAATTTGTACAACCACCACAAAATGCTCCTATTGCAATTCCCAAAAACAAAAAAATTTGTTTCTTTGGATAAAAATAAAAAAGAGAAAAGAAAAATTATTTTATTATTATTATTCTCATATTAGGAATACTACAGTACTGTATCTGACAAGTTTGTTCGCGTCTCCGAGACACGTCAAATGATCTATTGACATACGTTCCATGACCTCTTATGATCTAGCAATACCGATTTATAAATTTAAAAAATATATTGTTTATCTTCTTTATATGAGGAGAACTTTTTTAATATTGAGAATAAAAGAGCAACGTATATGATATATCTGTTGGCGTCTTCGAGACGCATCGAGTGCCCTATTGAAGAACATTTCATGACCTACCATAACCTACCAATATCGTACTTAAATATTTTAACAAAATTATTTACCTTCTATATAAGAGGATTTTTTCATGTTGGGAATATAACAGTGCCGTATTTGATGAAATTGTTCGCGTCTTCGAGACGCTTGGATTGATCTATTGACGAACTTTCGATGACAATTCTTGATTAATCAATAGCCAATTAGAAAGTTAAAAAAAAGTACTTCGCAGCGGTATTTGATTTTGTAATTAGTTAAAAACTATGTGAAAAATGTTTAAAAACGAGGTCAAAAAGGTGCCTTAAATGAATGGCACTATGCCGCAAAGCGTTAAAAGCATCCTATTTTCGAAGCCTTCAGACAGCAATGTATTGGCGTAGAATTTCAAATTGATTTTTGAAAACAATTAGAACCATTAAGGCCATGTGACGAGTGAGTCACGTGACCGGATTCCTAGCTTACCGACACTTTTTTTTATTTTCTAACTTATTTTCGCACGGATAGCCACATCGAGTTGACAATTTGGGATAATAAATAAGAAGCACTAAGAAAGGTGCGTCTGGTCCTAAATTTTAATAAGCATGAAAAAAGCAAAAAAAAATTATTTACAAAAAAAAACTTTTTTTCATAATTACTAAAATTTAGGACCAGACCCACCTTTCACAGTGCTTCTTATTTAGTATCCCAAATTTTCAACTCGATGTGGCGCCTCGTGTGAAAATAAGTTAGGAAATACAAAAAGTGCCGGTAAGATAGGAATATGCTCACGTGACCCACTCATCACATGGCCTTAAGGCGCTTGAAAAGACTCGGGTTTTCGCCACATACATTATACGTCTACAAGTATTCATTGTTTAATGCGATATACGAACCACATAATCTAAAGGCAATTTTATTCGCGGGAGCAAAGCCATTTTTTCTAAAAATGTTTTTTTTTTTTTGTAATTGAAAATTGAGCGTTCTTTGGCGCATGTCAATATGAAACGGGGCAGCTAACACTGTATGCCGGGTTGCAGTAACCCGATCAAGTACAGTGTCTTCGTCTCTTATAGTAATGTATAATATAATAATATAATCAAAATAAATAAATAACATGCAGGATATTATATTATATATAATATCCTCCGTTTTGCCGGTAATGAAGTTATTTTTTTCTTACCATCAAAGCAACTTAAAAATTATCATTATATGTTATTATTTATTTTTATTATTGTATTATATTATTATACTGTGTATTACTATAAGCGACGAAGACGCTCTACTTGCAGATTTTATTCGCCTCGAAACTAGACCGGATGACTGCAGCCCGGCACACGGTGTTAGCTGGCGCGTTGCATTTTACAGGCGCAAAAGAACGCTCAATTTTCAATTACAAAATAAAAACAAGAACATTTTTCGAAAAAATCGCTTTGCTCCCGCGATTAAAATTGCCTTTAGATTACGTAGTTAAAATATTACATTAAACAATGCATCCTCATAGACGTATTATGTACGTGGCGAAAACCCGAGTCATTTTAATCCCCTTAATTTCAACAGTTATATAAATTGAGAATAGTCACTTGAGAGAACCTAAAAGGTTTGGTTGTTACGTGAGAAAGTAATAAAAGAGCAATAATTTATACGGTCAATAGAATAATCAAAGATGATTCTGAATGGAAGGTACAACGATTACGAGATTCACGATGTAAATCAAATCATATCTCGGTCGCTTCGGCTGAATGAATGAATTCGAGTTTCATAATTCCTATCATAGACAATTTAATAACGCCGCTACGCGATTGACTACCCTCGATTTCGTCGAGTTCAATGACAGTCTTGATGATTTATGTAAACTGGCATTAGTCGCGGGGAGAGCTTTCACTATGTGCTTGCGGCGGTAGAAGTGGTTCCTACAGTATTTATGCAAATTTTCTGAATGGCGCCGGCAACCCACATGCGAACCAGGAGAAAATTTCTCTTGTGAAAATCGCCGATTTGCGACCTCAGCATAAAGAGCGATATCGATTACCAAATTAATCGAAAAATTATGGAAATTAGAGAAGAAAATGAGAATTTCGACGCTGTCAGCTTTATCTTTTGAATTTACTTGGGTACTTTAGAAATGAAGGATTCCAGTTTGAACGTTTTCAAATTTCGGATTTTAGAGTTCAGATGTCTTCAAAGTCACGAGTTTAAGTTTTGAATTATATAAAACATTAGGACTCTTAGGGGCTGTCCATAAGTTAGATTACCAATAACAAAGTTAACAGTTTCAACATCTGTTTCACATTTGAGATTTCACACCCTTCACCTATTCTGAATGATTAAAAAGATCCAACATTTTTTGGTTGAAACTCAATTCTTTTTGGTTGAAAAGTCTACTATTATATTTTTCTTTCGGAATTCTTCTCGTTTGGTTAAAAATTCTGTTATTTGGTTGAAAGTTTAATTATTTTGTTGAAAATGCAAATATTTTTTTAGAAAGTCATCTTTTTTGGACGAAAATTAAACCACTTGGTTGAAAGTTTGAACTTTGTTCAAAATTATTTTTTTTTGTTAAAGATTCATCTCCTTGGTTGAAATTTCAACTATTTGGTTAAAAATTCATGTATCTTGTTGAAAATTAGTCTTTTTTGGTAGAAAATTAATCTTCTTGTTTAAAAAATCATGCTTCTGGTAGAAAATTTAACTATTTCGTTGAATGTTCAACTCTTTGGTTGAAAATCCATTTTTTTTAAGATTCATCATTGTCGTTGAAAATTCATGTATTTTGTTTAAAATTCGTTTTTGTTAGAAAATTAATCTTGTTTTAAAATTCATCTTTGTAGGTTAAAAATTCAGCTATTTGGTAAAAAATAAAACTATTTTCTGGAAAGCTGAAAGTTGAAACTCAACATTTCTCTTCACAATTAGCTATAGAATACAAATGAGTAATTATTTTTTAAATATCAGTAAAATAATTATCATTTTTTTGCGGTTTCTAAATACAAATTGTTTCTAATACATAGAATACTACTTCTTGCTGATAATTATATGTTTATATAAATTTTTAAAATAATTTATTATTGTTTTTAACCATTTTCTCTTAGAACAGAGTTAGAAAGTTGCGGTTTTTCCAAATTTGTCAAATTATTTTCAGCTTTTCAGTTAGATTGAATCAATCAATTTAACAGATATAATTCTTTTAAAAATTTGTTATAATTTTTATTAATATTATCTTTGAATAATGGTAGAATGTTACCGTTTTTTCTAAAATTTTCAACTTTTTGTCAACACTTCACTTAAAGCGAAGTGTTAATTAATGCAATTTGACCAAAATAATTGTTTAAACAAATTATTATTGTTTATTACTATCTTAACCTATATTAATGATAGATAGTTCCGGATTTTTTGAAATTTTTATCTTTTTGTCCACTTTTCACAGAGTGAGGTAATAATTAATTCAAGTTAAAAAACATAAATGTTTAAACAATTTCTTGATATTTTAAATAATATGTGGGTTTGAAGAAAGTAATGCTAGAAAGCTACGGGTTTTTCTGACATTTTCAGCCTTTTTTTTTTACTTTTTAGTTAGGAAAAAATAATCAATATTAATATTAATTTTAACAAAAAGGCTCTTAGTAACTACTTCAAGGAAAATTTACATTTAGTATGATCCATATAGAAATTTGAAGCCAAACAAAGCTAAAAATTTCAGAAAAAAACGCAATTATCTAAGGGGAGATAGTTATAAACAATAATAAATTGTTTAAACAATTGATCTAAACATCTAATTATCAGCAGAAAGTAGTATTTTATGTATTAGAAACAATTTGTGTTTAATAAACAGCAAAAAATTATTATTAGCGCCACAAACTCGCATAAACCAATTTTCGACTTTATGGGGTTTTTTGGGATCCTATAAAATAGACTTATGGGGGTGATATTCAAAAAGCAATTAATTGTTCATTTGTATTCTATAGCTAAATGTGAAAAGAAATGTTTCTTTTGGACATGTGGGGTAAATTTGGACACTCCTAAATTGATAGTTTAAATTACTTGAGGGGGTTTCAACCATAATCTAGAACGAGCTGAGGCCTTAACGTCTTTTTTTCTTATGGGAAATACCCTCAAACGGGGTAACTTCAGACATGTGGGGTCAATTCGAACACTCCTAAATTGATAGTTTAAATTTCTTAAGGGGGGTTGAACCAATTAAGTAATTTTATTTTAGTTTAGTTTTAAAATTTTTCAATTAAAATCCTTAAGAAAAAATATTTAATTTAATTTTAGTAATTTAAACTATCAATTTAGGAGTGTCCGAATTTACCCCACATGTCTGAAGTTACCCCACTTGACGGTATTTCCCATAAGAAAAAAAAGACGTTAAGGCCTTAACTGGTTCTAGATTATGGTTAAAACCCCCTTAAGAAATGCAAAATATGAATTTAGGAGTGTCCGAATTTACCCCACATGTCCGAAGTTACCCCGTTTGACGGTATTTCCCATGAGAAAAAAAGGCGTTTTTGTAAATTTTATGCAGAGGAAAAAATCTGAAGGAGTTGTATGTATTAACATGAGTTTGATGAATCCGATGTCTTGAGGGATGATTGATTGTCTTGATCCCAAGGTTTATTTTTAGATACTTCTATCTACAGTCATAAAGAATGAGAGTGGTCCAAAAATGCATTAAATTTTTTGTTATCTTTGAATTTTCATACATTTCACCTTAGTGGCCACCCTCAATTATTATCACTGTAGTATCTAGCTAAAACTAAACCTTTGGATCAAGACAATCAATCATCCCTCAAGACACCGGATTCATCAAACTCATGTTATTACAGACACCTCCTTCAGATTCTTTCCTAGTCATGTACAATGTACATACATAGATACGGATTTACATACATCTCCTGCAGTTTCTTCCGTACAGTCGCGTCGGAGAACCGTTATTCTTTTCTCAGAACCCCATCAGCGATTTCTTTCGTCGTCAGTGAAAGTATCCATTTGCTTACCGGTTCGTGCGTTCATGCGTGTGCTTCCGATTTGCCCCCGGGGTTAAAATACTCACGAGACGAGAGATTCGCGCAAAGTAACGGCTCCGTTCGCGCATCCACCCAACAGGTGTTACGTCGTAAAGGGGCCGTAAAGACCATTTATTTTCATCTCTTCTCCGACTCTGAATCCAAAACCTTCCCTTCGCGAGCGTTCGACTGGAAATATGCTGACATTACGAGAGTTAGTATATATTCAAGTGGCAATTCTAAGTAGAGAGTCTTGCCACTACTATTTAGTGTCAACTTTGCATCGTTCGCTTGGCAAAAACACCTTTGCTGTGTCATGGAAAAGCAGAACGTGGGTCGATACAATCGAGCTGCTTTGCAAAATATTATGAATCCTTTCAGATGCTCGAAGCTTGTCTGACTTCAATCTGTGTCTTGATGCCAGTGGTGTAGTCCTGACTCCTGAAAGAAAAATTAGCCAAAGTAGGCGCCCTTTGTCAATTTTGGGCCCTATGTCCATATTGGGCCACTATGTCAAATTTGGACCATATGTCAATTTTGGGCCCTATACAGAATTTGGACCCTATACCAAATTTGGACTCTGTCTATTTCTGGCCTTATATCAGCTTTGGGCACCATGTCAATTTTGGGTCATATGTCAATTTTCGGCCCTATCTCAGTTTTAGGCCATATTTTCATATTGGGCCCTTTGCCAATTATTGGCCCTATGTCAATTTCAGGCCCTATATCTATGTTGGGCTCTATATACCATTAAGCCATTTCCATTTCGGCGAGCCTCAAGAGGTAAGCGTGACACTACCCGATTCGGGTAGTGTTTCTAGGTGGATAGTTTCTTGTAGTAAATAACTGCAAGTGTGGGCTCACCACACCCACCACCGCCAACAGCAACGCAGTAGTATCAGACGGTCACCCATCCAAGTACTAACCGCGCCCAACACTGCTTAACTTCAGTGATCTAACGGGAACTGGTGTTTCCAGCGTGGTATGGCCATATATAAAATTTGGGCCCTATACCAATTTCTAGCTCTTTGTCTACTTTGGGAACTACGTCAAATTTGGACCATATGTCAATTTTGGGCCCTATACAGAATTTGGGCCCTATACCAAATTTGGACTCTGTATATTTTAGGCCTTACATCAGTTTTGGGCACTATGTCAATTTTGGGTCATATGTCCAATATTGACCCTATGGCAATTTCAGGCCCTATATCTATTGTGGGCCCTATGCCGAGCCATATATAAAATTTTGGCCCTATACCAATTTTTAGCCCTTTGTCTATTTTGGGAAATATGACAAATTTGAACCCTGTCAATTTTTGGCCCTATACAGAATTTGGACTGTCTATTTCAGGCCTCATATCAGTTTTGGGCACTATG
>CAKNYM010050329.1:305969-322151 GCA_932195095.1 Andricus curvator
CTGTCTATTTCAGGCCTCATATCAGTTTTGGGCACTATGTCAATTTTGGGTCATATGTCAATTTTGGGCTCTATCTCAGTTTTAGGCCATATGTTCATATTGGGCCCTTTGCCAATTATTGGCCCTACGTCAATTTCAGGCCCTATACCTATTTTGGGCCCTATGCCGAGCCATATATAAATTTTGGGCCCTATACCAATTTTTAGCCCTTTGTCTATTTCGGGAACTATGTCAAATTTGGACCATATGTCAACTTTGGGCCCTATACAGGATTTGGGCCCTATACCAAATTTCTACTCTGCATATTTTAGGCCTTATATCAGTTTTGGGCACTATGTCAATTTTGGGCCATATGTCAATTTTGGGCCCTATCTCAGTTTTAAGACATATCTCCATATCGGGCCCTATGTCAATTTCAGGCCCTATATATATTTTGGGCCCTATGCCAAACCATATATAAAATTTGAGCCCTATACCAATTTTTAGTCCTTTGTCTATTTTGGGAACTATGTCAAATTTGAACCCTATGTCAATTTTGGGCCCTATACAAAATTTGGACTGTCTATTTCAGGCCTCATATCAGTTTTGGGCACTATGTCAATTTTAGGTCATATGTCAATTTTTGGGCCCTATCTCAGTTTTAGACCATATGTCCATATTGGGCTCTATGCTAATGTTGGGCTCTATGTCAATTTTGGATCCTTCTATGAATTTTGAGCCCTATGTCAAATTTGGGCCATACACAAAATTTGAGCCCTATACCAATTTTTGGCCCTATACCAATTTTAAGCCCTATGTCAATTTTGGGCTCTATGTTCATTTTTGGCCATATGCCGAATTTGGGCCCTAACCCAAATTTGGACTATGTCTATTTTGGGCCCTATATCAGTTTTGGGCCCTATGTCAATTTTAGACCCTATGTCTATTAGGGTGGTCCGTAAAAATTATTTTTATGATTTTTTAAAGTCTCACCCCCTCATTTTGTGTCTTTTGGTGAACAAAAATTTTCCTAATTTTTTGAGATTTAAAAAAAATGTTGAGGTAGGGCACGACCTTTAAAGTACCCCAAAGTGTTAAAAATTCAGTGAGTCCTTGAAATTTAAAAAGAATCGTAAAAACTTTACAACGATGTAACCATGTGAGCAGTACGAAGCCTGACAAAATTAAAAAAAATTAATTTGCCTCCAACTTTGCCAGAACTCACTATTTAACACACTAAAAAGTAATTTTTAAGTGTCTTTTCTAAATTTTATGAAAGTAAATGAAAATTTTAGTGACAAATTATATAGAAAATTTTATTATACAAATATGCAAAATAGTGCCCTTAAAATGAACATTTTTCACCATTTCATCCTTAATAATCCATAAAAAATTACATTTTCTTTCTTTAAAACTTTTTCTTTCAATATATATAATATATGTATATTGAATAAAAAAGTTTTAAAGAAAGAAAATGTAATTTTTTTATGGATTATTGGGGATGAAAAGGGGGAAAATGTTTCTTTTAAGGGGACTATTTTTCATGCTTGTATAATAAATTTTTTTATATAATTTTCCCTAAAAATTGGACTGACAATACTTTTCATTTTAAACCCAATAAAAGTACTTTAAAACCCAATAAAAAATCCAACTATATTTTTGGGTAAAAGTTCTTTTTTTTTATTGAAAAAGCTACTGTATTGTATTTTTGGTTTGGAATTCACCTCGTTTGGTTCAAAATTCTATTATTTGGTTAAAAATTCTATTATTTGGTTAAAAATTCTATTATTTGGTTAAAACTTCAATTATTCTGTTGAAAATGGAACTATATTGTTGAAAAGTCATCTTTTTTATCAAAAATTCAACCACTTTGTGAAAATTCCTTTTTTAAGTTGAAGGTTCATCTTTTTAGTTGAAAATTTAATTATTTTGATGAAAATTCGTTTCATGTTTGGTTGAAAATAAATTTTTTAAACTGACAATTAAACTATTCCATTTTTCGTTGAAAATTTATCTTTTTCGGTTAAAAATTGAACTGTTTGGTTAAAAACATATCTTTTTTAGTTGAAAGTTCAAATTTTTGTTTGAAAATTCATGTATTTGGTTGAAAATTCGTCTTTCTTGGTAAAAGTTTAATTTTCTTGCTTGAAAATTTATCCCTTTTGGATAAAAATGCAATTGTTTGGTTGAAATATCAACTGTTACATGCTTCGTTGAGAATTCCTCTTTTTGGTTGAAAAGTCGATTATTTGATTTAAAGTTGAACTACTTTGTCAACAAATTATTTTTTTTTTAGTAAGGATTCATAATAATAATTTAAAATTCAACTATTTGTTTTTAAATGAACTTTTATGTTAAAAATTGTACTGTTTTATAGAAAATTAAACTTTTTGGTTGAAAATTCATGTATCTGGTTGAAACTTCGTCTTTCTTGGTAGAAAATTAATCTTCTTGGTCGACAATTAATGTTTTTGTTTGAAAATATAACGATTTTGTTGAAAATTCGTTTTCTTTTTGTTCAAAGTTATTTTTTTTCTCAGAATTTTTATCTGAAAATTTAGCTATTTCATTTTTGGTTGAAACTTCATCCTGTATATTGAATAAGTTAAAAATTAAACTGTTTGGTAGAAAATTCATGTATTTTTTTAAAAGTCCTCTTTTAGGCTGAAAAATTAATCTTTTGTTTGTTGAAAATTCAACTTTTTGGTTCAAAAATCAAGTATTTGGTAGAAAATTAATATATTTTGTTAAAAAGTCGTATTTTTGCGTAGAAAATTATTCTTGTTGGTTGAAAGTTCAACTTTTTTTTTTTGAGAATTCAACTTTTTCGTTAAAAATTCATCTTTTCCGACTTAAAAATTCACTGTTTTCTAAACCGTTCGACTTTTTAGCATGAAAACTTTACTTTTTTGTTGAAAAATCATCATGCGTCGTAGAAAAGTCATCTTTCTTGATTGAAAATGAACTTTTTTTATGAAATGCAACCGTCTCCTGAAAAATGTATCTTTCTGTCTTGAAAATTCAAAGAATTGATTGAATTTAAATCTTTTTTGTCTGAAAATTCGACCACTTAATTGAAAATGCATATTTGTATGCTGAAAATGCAACTATTTGGTTAGAAATTCAACTACTTTATTAAAAATCTCATTATTTTCGGAAAATTTAACTATTTTGTTGAAGTCATCATTTTTTGTCCAAATATCAACCATGTTGTTAAAAATTCATCCTTTTGGATTAAAAATTCATCTTTTATGGTACAAAAGTCATCCTTCTTGGTTCAAAAGTAACTTTTTTTGTTGCAAAATCAACCGCCTTCGGGAAAACTCGTCTTTCTGGCTTGACAATTTTACTATATGGTCCAATTTTTTTTTAATCTCTTCACTTTTACTTTAAAGTTCATCTATTTGGTTTTCAATGCAACTGTTTGGTTGAAAATTAATTTGTTTTTAAAAGTTTGCCTTTTTGTGTTGAAAATTCATCTCTTTGGGTAGAAAATCTTTTTTTCGTTGAAAATCCAACTAGTCTGTTAAAAATGCAATATATTTCGACTCGAAAGCTTAGGTATTTGAAATGTTTCGAATTGAATTCAATACGTTATCTACATTAATTTTATTTAAAAAATTTATAAATGTAAAATCCGTCTTTAGCCAACGGTTACGCTAATTTGGGCAGGGGGAGGTCAAAAAGGCCCAAAATTGGTAACGCAGTTTATGAATGGCCTATAACTGAAAATTTTTTTTCCGAGGCCTGGCGGGGCCAGATTTTCAAAACCAGATGCGGTTCTTCAGTCCCTATCTTGGATATCGTAAAATAAAAAATTGTCAAATTTACCTGACTTTGACCGACGCGATACGAGGCGAGGTCGACGTCAACGGATAAGAGCATGTCCTCGACAGCACGACGTTCATCAGCAACAGGACTTCCTGGTCTGATGTTTGCATCACTCGAGAGCAATCCAAACCTTCTTCTGAATTCTGCAAGAGGCATGTGCTTTGGAAATCCGACTTTGTGCAAGCGTACTGCTTCCACAATTTGACTTCCTCGGATCTGAAAAGGTCGTAAAATTAATTTATTTCTTCATAAAAGCAGGATATCTAACGAAATTTCGTGTTCAAATTTTCTAATTTCCCGGATCGAAATTAACGTTTTCTCCGGTTGAGAAAATTACTTAAAGATACTAGAAATGTTTACGAAATTAATATTCTTTTATCAGGTTCGGCATTTAAGATATGAAAAAACTGGATTTATAAACGATTTTACAATTTAAAATTATTACAACCTATTTTTCCCAAGTTCAGATTTTGGCAGAATCCAAAAAGAAGTCAGCACAGTTTTATCAAAACGTTGATCATATTCTATGAAAGTATACCTTTAAAAGAAGCCCAAGAAAATTGTTCTATTTATACTTTTTTCGCAATATTTTTTAAATATTGCAATATTAAAATATTATCAAAATTAGATGATTTTGTGCAAATTAAAAAAAAAACAGGTAGACCCATACTTCTTGCGTGCAGTGTATATCAGAAGAAATGGTATGAAAAAAAGTTTATTGTACTATTAAATTATTATAGTTATTTTATTTAATATTAGTTTCATTTCGCTATTATTCTTGAACTTATGAACAAAAATTTTTAAGAAATATTCGCTCTTTAAATTGACGATCACTCAAACTTTTTGAAATTTAAATTTTTTTACCCGAAAAAAATTATTATAAAACAGGGTAGCCGCTGGAGCTGGAAAGCGAGAAAAAAAAGTTAATTTATTTTTAGACCGGGAATTTTATAAATTTTTAATAAAAAAATCTGTACAATGACTTCAAATATAAATTTCATATCACAACTTTTTCAATTAACTAACAAAATATTCACTATAGGTGTTCATTTTTAAGAGTAAATTTTAAATGTAAAAAAATTTTAAATTCAGTTTTGAAGACTTAAACAATTACAAAACAAATAAAAAGCGTTTGAAATTGAAAATTTTAGGTAAAAACACGTGTAAAATTTTCAAACTTTTTTTAACACGTTTTCAACTATAAATAAAAATTAATTGCTGATTTTTAAAATTGTAATGTAGTTCAAGTATTAAAAATGGGACAATAATTCATTTTGGAGGGCGATTCTGAATCTGTTCAAAATCAAACAATTTACCGATCTTAAAGTTAAAAATTGAACTGTTTCAATTAAAAGAATTGAATTCTGTTGTTATTATATCTAATTTTGTTTTAAAAACAATTTTTCAGTTTTCGAATAATTTCAAATTAATAGATTCATGATTAAACGCTTGTATTCAATATAAAATCCGATTAAAATATTGTTTCAATCTAAAATATGCCATTTTCAAGCCATTTATTTTGAAATTTTGTAATTAAAACAAAATTTTATGAGTTTTTATTTTTTTAAATTAATTTTGAGAGATAATTGTAAAAAAAAATCCGGAAAATTTTAGAATAAATTTTTTAGTTTTTGTAAAATTCCTCGAAAAATTAAAAAACAAAATTATTTTTAAAAAAATTAATTTAGAGAGAATATTTAATTAGATTTTAAAATATTTCAAAAGATTTCCAAAATTGTCGAAAAAGAATATGGATCATTTTAAAGCAATTTCTTTAAATATGGAGGATTTTCCAAAAATTTGAATAATTTTAAAAGAAATTTAGAAGTTTGAAAAAAAATTCAGAAATAATTTCAAATTTGAAAAAATTAAAATTTTTTTTAAATAAAACGTATATTTTTGAAGATTTATATATAAAACATTGAAGCTTTTTCAGCATTTTGAAAGGTTTCAAGATAATAAAAAAAATAGAAAAATTCCTGGGAAAATTGTTAATGCATTTTTATTTTGAAATATTAATTTTAAGAGAATATTTAAAAAGACTTCAAGATATTCCAAAAGATTTCCAAAATTGTCAAAAAAGAATCTAGAAGATTCTAAGGCAATTTAAAAATTTTGTATAGATTTATGCAGATTTCGAACAAAAAATTACAAGCTTTTGAAGAATATTAGAAAGTATCAAAAGCATAAATTTTTTTTTTAAGATTCCTAGGAAAATTTACAATAATTTTCATTTGGAAAAATATATTTCAGGAGAATATTTTTTTTTAATTTTAATAGTTCAAAATATTTCCAAAATGGTTGAAAAAGAATCTCCAAGATTTTGAGCAATTTTTTTTTAATTTTGCATAATTTTTTAAAAATTTTAAGAAAAATGCGAATCGTTTTTAAAAAATATTTAGAAGTTCAGAAATAATTTCAAAAATAATAAATTTTTTTTAATGATTTCAAAAAATTAAAAACTTTTGTTTGAAATTGAAAATTTTAGATAAAGACTGAAAAATCACAAAAAATAAAATTCCCGAATTGGAAATTTCCCAAATAATAAAATTTCCGAATAATACAATTCCTTAATTATAAAATTTCCGAATAATAATCTGATAATAAAATTCCCAAATTAGGAAATTCCCGAATAATAAAATTCTCGAACAGTTTATAATATTACCGAATTGGACAATTCTCGAATAATCAAATTCTCGAATAATAAAATTCTCCAATAATAAAGTTTCCGACAGAAAAAATTGTCGAATTATAAAATATACGAACTAGAAAATTCCCGAATTTAAATACAATAATCATATATTTTTATTAAGAAAAAATTATTTTTAATGTTTAAAGTTTCTAAAATTATTTTTTTAATTTAAAATAACAATAATTGAAATAATATATTTGTGGATGACATTTTTTTTAAATTGTTATTTTAAATTCAAACAATAGATTTTAAAAACTAGTTAAACCAATATAAATGTCCGATTGAAGCTATATAAACTATTTTTAATTTTCGAAAAATTTAAAATTAATAGATTCATGACTAAACGCTTTTATTCAATTAAAAATTTTGTTTAAATATTGTTTCAGTCTAAAATATTCAATTTTTAAGTCATTCATTTTGAAATTTTGTAATTTAAAAAAAAGGAACTTTTTCAATATTTACCAACATTTGTCTGTTTATTTAAAACAAACGTTAGAATTTTAATTGTTTTATTTTTCCGAATTATTAATTTGCAAGTGAAATTGTTCAATTTAGATTTATAAATAACAATGAACAATTATTCATCTTTAATTTAGAGCATTGAAAATTATAGTGTGGATTTATATTTTTTAACCAACATTTTTTCAACGATCCAATTTATAAAAGTTGAAAATTTTAATTTATTTCTATTTAAAATTGTTTAATTAAATACTTCAGAGCTTCCATGTTAAACGTGAACATTACTGACCCTTTGAATTGAAAATATTTTAAGCTTCAATTTTAAAAGCTACATTTTTTTAATTCCACTTCATGTGCATTAATTTGCAGATCAATTTCGATTTAATTACTGTAAATGAACACATTTTCAGCTTGAAGACTTCGAATTTTTAAATTTGTGCGACAGTGAAAAGTTTTTAGTTAGCCGGGAAAACCCGAGAACGATTGGAAATTTACTACAAAAAAGATTTCTTTTCCAAATTCCTTGATTATAAATAAGAAATTTATAGACAAAAAATATCAGAAAGAATGCAGAAAAATAAACACAAGAAACTTGTCTCTAAGTTTCACTTTTATGCTAACATAAGCAGACAAATTTATTGCCTGCACCATGTTTTGGTTAATAAATTTCAAAGATTTCTCGTCTTCTAATTGGCTGGTAATGAATTGACGACATTCAAATCATTACATGTTTTTAACATTGAATCGTACAATTGAATAATAATAAAAATAATAATAATTTCACGCAGAAATGAAAATTTCTGATTTAAATGTATGACCAGAGATTTCCCGGATCTTTTCATGAACTCCCGGCAAATTCCTGAATTTCCCGGGTTATCAGACACCCTGTAAAAAAAGGGTGAGACATTTTTTTAAACTGAAATGAAATAACGAACCTGTGACCGAAGAAGAGGAACGTTAATGATATTGTCTTCACTTTGGTTCGACTTGACGGAAAGAAGACTTTTATTATCTGTGCACCCCGCATTGTGCTGGGGCAAAAGGCAGTGGACGAATTTCACTCTGGTCCTTCTTAAAGTTTCGATCAGACCATCCTAGAAAAAGAAATTATTTTTATTAATGTAAAAAGAAAGTTTTTTTGGGACTGAAAAATATTTATTACTGAACAAAGAGTGAGGAAGAAGAAAGGAATAAGAAAAACTAGTAGATGAGTCCAAGAAACTATCAACCAGAATTGACTGATCATTTTACAATTTACTCTGTAAAATATTCTAGGGAAATACACGATAACAAAGAACGAATAGCAGGGAGTTTTAAATACTCTCTGCTGATAACCTTTGAACTGTTTTGAATTTATAAACACAATACAAAATTATAATTCTCAATTTCAAGATTTCTCAAGACCAATTGATGGCATCAATATCAAATAAAATAGTTCATAGAAAAAATGAAGGCAATTCCTTTAAATCTTAATCTCTTTGATATTTTTTTTTGTAATGACAAATATAACGTCAGTCCCACTCAACTTCAGTCAATGGAGGGGAAGTATAAAGACATAACAAGAACCGAAATTAATGGTTTTTACTTACGACAGTGAATTTGACTTGCAAGCAAATGTTTTTTCTCTTTACTGCAGTAAAAGTTCTCCGAATGCTGGAAGCTCTTCTCAAGGATTGGGAGCCTTCCAAACCGTGGACAGATCCACTCAAGGCACCGGAAACTCCAGCTCCTCTAGCGCACACGAAAAGTCTGCTAACGTCTTCCCTGAATTAAAAGAAAAGTATTCAATTTAGAAATCTCACAGAAATATGAAACTTAGTTCTATAGGGTGTCTAGAATAATTTTTTTCAAATCCGCGGATTTTCCGGATCGGATTTAACTCAACTCCTGGAAAAAATTCCCTTTACAATTCCAGGTTTTTTCCCCGGTATAATTTTTCATAGTACGGAGCTATTCAAATATTTCGCATTTTTCAAAACAATCGACTCGGAATATGCATACAGTTTCGCAAGTTTATTATAAATAATGCTTTTTCAGTTTCTAGGGATTCAATTAATATGTTTAAATGATCATTTCTTGAATTTCTCTTTAAATTCCATGAATTTGAATAATGATTCAAACAATTTTTTATTTCATCTTCTTATTCTTAAAATTCCGTGCATATTTAGGTAAAATTAATGTGAACACTATATTAAATTGAATTTAAACTTCTTCAATTTCGTAACTTTTCAAGTAAAAATATTTTTATTTTCAACAAGATAGATATATTTTTAACTAAAAAGTGGAATTTTCAAAGAAAAATATTAATTTTCTACGATGAAAGCCGATTTTTCAAAAAAATACATGAATTCTCAACCAGATAGTTGAATTTTCAACTAAATACAATCAATTTTCAACTAAATAGATGAATTTTGAACTAAAAAAAAGTCAGTTTTCGAACAAAAATGGAATATTTGAATTTTCAGTTAAAAAAATTTATTTTTCATAAAAAGAAACAAATTTTAAATCAAAGTGATGAATTTTCAAATAAAACTATGAATCTTCAACAGGAATCGAGATGTTGAACCAAAAAGGTGAATTTTTAACTAAAATGATGAATATTTAACTGCAATGCTTGAATTTTTAATTAAAAATATGATTTTCAAACAAGAAGATTAATTTTTTACCAAAAAAATATGATTTTTCAACAAAAAATTAATTTGCTAAATTTTTTGTTAAAAAAATTAATTATCGACCAAACTGATGAATTTTCAACTAAAATAGTTCATCCTCAACTGGAATAGCTGAATTTCTAACCAAAAAGATCAATTTTCAACCAAAAAAATTAATTTCTACCCAAAAAGATGAATAGTTAACAAAATACATGAATTTTCAACTAAAAAAGATTTAACAACCAAAAATTGAATAGTTAAATATTCAGTTAAAAAAATTAATTTTCAACCAAAATTATGAATCTTCAACTGAAATAGTTGAATTTTAACCAAAAAGATTACTTTTTAACTAAAATAATGAATTCTGAACTGGAACAATGGAATTTTTAACCAAAAAGATTAATCTCTACAAAAAAAAAAGACGAATGTTCAACAAAATACATAAATGTTCAATTAAAAAAGATAAATTGTCAATCAGAAATTGAATAGTTAAATATTCAATCAAAAAAGTCAATATTGAACCAAAGAGATGAATTTTTAACTTAAATTTTTAACTGAAAAAGATCATTTCTCAACCAAGAATGGAATAGTTAAAATTTCAGTGAAAAAAATTATTTTTAACCAAACTGATGAATTTTCAAAATACAAATGATGAATCTTGAACTGGAATAGTTTAATTTTAAACCAAAAAGATGAATTTTCAACCAAAAAGGATTAATTTTTTACCAAAAAAGACGAATGTTCAACAAAATATATAAATTTTCAACTAATAAAAAAAGATAAACTGTCAACCAGAAATTGTATAGTTATATTTTCAGTTAAAACAATTAATGTTCAGCAAAAGAGATGAGTTTTCAACTAAAAAAAAATGTCAACCAAATATTTGAATTTTGAACTAAAAAGATCATTTTAAAAACAAGAAGGAAATAGTTAAATTTTCAATTTAAAAAAGTAACTATTTTTTTTTTTAAAGTTAGATTTTCAAACAAAGTGATAAATTTTCAACTAAAATGATGCATCTTCAACTGGAATAGTTGAATTTTAGACAAAATTTTTTTTAAAAACTAAAATGATGAATTTTTAACTAAAATGATTGAATTTTTATTAAAAAAGATTAATTTTCAACCAATAAGATTAATTTCTACCAAAAAATACGAACTTTCAACCAAAAAGGGTAAATTTTCAACCAAAAATTAAATATTTATATTCTATTTAAAAAAATTAACGTTCAAGCAAAAAGTTGAATTTATAAATAAAGTTATGGAATATTCAACTGGAATACATACATTTTCAGTTTAAAAAAAAATTAATTAATCTTTCCACCAAAGAGATGAATTTTCAATTAAAATTATGAATCCTTAACAAAAAAAAATTAATTTTTAACAAAAGAGTTTAACTCTCAACAAGTAATTAAATTTTCATTTCCAATAACAATGGAACAATTATTGATGTCACAAACAGCTTAAAATAAAAATAAATCAACTTCTAATTTAGAAAGTGTTTAGTTTTAAGCCGAATTTAAAATCGCTAAATTTTGTGTGTTCCTATTTTAAAATTGCTTCAAAATTACATAATTTTCAACATTAAGAAATTTATTGATTCATTCTTCAACTTGATATAGCTATGAAAATGATAGCGTGGATTGATATTTTTTAACCAGAAATCTTTCAAGTATACAATTTATGAAAAATTTTAATTTTTTAGTTTAAGGGCATTTTATTTAAAATTATTCAACTGACCACAAATTGACCAGAATACGATAGGAAATTTACAAGGAAAAACAATTTCTTTTCCACAAATATGACAACAAATTTCCCGGATCTTTTTATGAACTCCCGGCAAATTCCCAGTTTTTCCGGATTTCCGGGGTCGCTAGACACCCTAAACTTCTAGACGTAAAAAATAAATAATTACCTAGTGCTTTCCTGCAGAATCGTGATGGCGCTTCGAGCCACTGGATTTTCACGAGTAGCTTTCAGCCAACCTGTCGCCGTATATAAAACCGGATTTGTACCTTGCAGGTGCTGCAAAACGAACTGGTTGTTTCCCGGAGCTTTTCTTAACAGCATTTGGTGGTCTACAATAAAAAAAAAATAATAAAGACATGTTTACAATTGATAATTTTTCAGTAAACAAACAGATGTTCTGTCGAATCTTGCTGATCTAATCCTCATTTAGTCATCATTGCTGATTATTTTATTAATTTATAGTTTTAGATAAAAATAGAATTTCCTCAATGTTTTACCTTCATCGAAAATAATTTGATTTATCCAACAACAACAAAAATTTCTCAAGTATGTTCAGAATAAAATTAATTAAATTGGTGAAAATATTGTTTTGCGTTAAATTGAATTTGTAAATCTTAATTTCTGGATTTATTTTTATGCCCTAAAGAAATTAAAAACAATGTTAATGCATTTCACGATCTTAAAGAAATTTGAGAGTTGTTTTTAATCCCATGGATTTCTTCTTTTCCAAAAGAGTGTATACAATTTAATAAAACTAATTATAAGTAATTAAACTTTATTTCGTATAAGCTTGAAGTATATTTTAGTATCAAAATTCGAAAGTTTTAATTGTAAAGTACTCAATATTTAAAACTTCAGAAATTGAAAGCCTTAAAGGTTTAAAAACTTCCAGTTGTAAAGTTAAATTTCACAAGAATTGTCGTACCAACAATAAGATCTCTGAAAAAAATAGATTTCTATGGTTTTAAGAATAAAAATAATATCATTTATGAGCTCCTTTCAAATAAAAAACATTATTTATAATAAAAAAATGTTTGAACTTACAAAAATTTTTATTTATTATTATTATTTATTTATTTTGCCATCGTTTCTTATCAATTTTTAAATATTCATTAAAATTCAACTACTCTTAAAACATTGGTAAAAAGCGACAGTAAGAAAAAATTCAATTATAAAAACTATTGTTAAAATAATTATTTTTCGTAAGTTTTATACTTTTTTCATAAAAAGTTATGTTTTTCTTTCATAAGGCATGATTGATAATATCATTTCAATTCTTAAAATCATAGAAAACTTTTTTTCCAAAGACCTAATTTTTGGCCCAGTTACCTTCATATTAAAAGGATCAAAAAATGAAAAGGCTTAATTTTAAAAGCTTACACAAAATCCTTAAATAATTGAAAACCTTACATTTGAATTCATAAAACATTTATACGTTCATAATTTAAACAGAATGTAGATTTCTGAAGATTTCGGAAAAAAGAAGCTTTTTAAGAATTGCGAAACACTTCAAGAGAATACAATTTTTTTTAAGATTCCTAAACAAATTCCAAATTAGTTTTTAATTTCAAAAATTAATTTGAAGAGAAAAGTGAAAAAAAAATGTCTACACATTTAAAATTATTGTCTAAAATTTCAAAACAGAATGTACAAAATTTGAAAGCAAAATTTAGACATTTTTTAAGATAAGAAAATTTTAGAAAAAAATCGTTTATTAAAGAGAATGACGAATTTTTCTTGAGGTTCCTAGGAAAATTTTTAATGATTTTTCATTTTTTTAAATTAATTTTCAGAGAAAATTGAAAAAAGTTTCCAAAATTGTCAAAAAAGAATCTTGAAGATTTTAGAGCGATTTTTTTTTGTCTTGCAGGATTAAAAAAAAATACGAAAAACTTGAATTATTTAAAAAGATAATTACAAGTTTTAGAATAATTACAAAAATAATTTAAAAGTTGAAAAGATTTCAACAAATTTAAAACAAACTGGAAATTTTTGAAGATTTAGAATACAAAATTTATAAACTTTTGAAGGATTTTGAAAGGTTTCAGAAAAATATAAAAAAATTGTAAGATTCCTCGGAAAATTTAAAATTATTTTTTCACTAACAACAATTAATTTAAAGAAAATATTTAAAAAGACTTTAAATCATTTCAAAAGATTTCCAAAATTGTCGAAAAGGAATCTGGAATATTTTAAAGCAATTTCTTTAAATTTGCAGTATTTAAAAAAATTGGAATCATTTTAAAAGATATTTAGCAGTTGAAAAAAATTCAAAAATAATTTTAAATTTGAAAAGATTTCGAAAATTATTTTTAAAAATGTATATTTTGTAAGGTTTCATCATAAAACTTTGAAGCTTTTTAAGAATTTTGAAAGGCTTCAAAATAATAAAAAAATGATCTAAGATTCCTGGGAAAATTTTTACATGATTTTTATCTTGGAAAATTAATTTTAATATAATATTTTTAAAAATTCAAAACATTTCAAAAGATTTCCAAAATTGTCAAAAAAGAATCTGGAAGATTCTACGGAAATTTTATAAAATTATACGCAGATTTTTGCAGATTTCGAACCAAAAAATTACAAGCTTTTAAAGAATTTTGTAAGGATTCAAGAGAATAAAAAATTTTTCTTAAGATTAATAGGAAAACATACAATGATTTTTATGTGGAAACATAAATTTTAAGACAATAAAACATTTCAAAAGATTTACAAAATTGTCAAAAAAGAACCTGGAAGATTCTACGGCAATTTTATAAAATTATGCATAGATTTTTGCAGATTTCGAACCAAAAAATTACAAGCTTTTAAAGAATTGTGTAAGGATTCAAGAGAATAAAAAATTTTTCTTAAGATTAATAGGAAAATATACAATGATTTTTATGTGGAAACATAAATTTTAAGAGAATAAAACATTTCAAAAGATTTCCAAAATTGATGAAAAAGAATTTCCAAGATTTTAAGAGAATTTTTTAAATTTTGCAGAATTAAAAGAAAATTTCATTGCGAATCGTTTTAAAAGATATCCAAAAGTTTAGAAACAATTTCAAAAATAATTTAAAATTTGAAAATATTCAAAAAAATTTAAAGAAAACTGTACATTTTTGAAGATTTCAAAATAAAATTTTGAAGATTTTTAAGGATGTTGAAAGGTTTCCAGATAATAAACTATATTTTTAAATAAATTTTTAAAGAAAAGTAAAAATATTTCTAAATATTTCTAAAAATGGGACAACTGCAAATTCCCGAAAAAGAAAATATTCGAAATAGGAAAATCCCGAAATGATAAAATGGCCGACAATTTTAAACTCCCAAAACGGAAAATGCCAGAATAATGAAACTCCTTACAGTTTATAATATTACCGAATTTGACAATTGTCGAATCTAATAATTAAAAATGTTTTTAATATTAATAAAATAAAAAATCTATTTATCAAACACAAGTACTTTATTTGATTTACTATTTTACTATTTCTAATTTTTATAATGTTGAAAAAAAATCTAGAAGATTTTAGGGCCATTTTTTTTTAATTTCGGAAGATTATTAAAAATTCTAGAAATAATTCGAGTGAGTTTAAAATATATTTAGGAATTTTTGGAGAGATTAAAAATATTGTAAAACTTTGAAACATTTCCGAAAATTTATAAAACATTTTTAAATTTCTTGCAAACTTCCAAACCTCCTAAATATCTTTTAAACTGACTCGAATTTTCCTAAAATTTGGTAAAATCCTGTAGAATAGGAAAATTTTCTTCAACATTTTCTAGATTTTTTTTACATATCTGAAATCTTCAAAAATCTTTTTGAATTTTCTCAAGAATCTTAGGAATATTAGATTTATATAAGCTTTAAAAACAATCTGATAAAACTTACCTAGTGTCTAATTTAAGCTTGAATTTATTAAAAAACTTTAACAAATAAATAGTTATTAAAAATTTTTACTTTGAATTAAAAATGATTTTTCCCCTGATTGATGATACTAGTGATTTTAAATTTGGATTTACGTTAAAGAATATTATAAAGGCGATTTCTTGAAAATTCGACACTAAAATAATTATAAAGACAAGACTGATTATCTCAATCACCTCTATCGCCATAATGAGAGAACAATCGATCCAGGAAGGCTTCGTCGCTGCCTCCAGGACAAACAGTTTCCTCATCCAAAAGCCACAAAATTCCCTTCCTTTCCATCTGCCTACTACTGCTCAAATCGCTTTGGCTTGTTCTCAGCATAGTTGCACTTTGGGAAGATCCGCGGTCTAATAAAGAAACCAGACCTTGAGGAGAACCAAGATGATCATCATCGCAATCATCTTGATAATCAACATCAATGCCCTCTTGTACGTATCTAAAAATGAAAAAAAAAATGTTAAATGCATTATTATTCATTTAAAGGATATCTATTTTAACCCTTGTGTGCACACCCAGGTACTCGGGTACCCACCAGAGTTGGATAGTTTTTTGTTGAAAATTCATATTTTCCATCTGAAAAGACAACTGATTTGTAGAAAGTTCGTCTTTTTGGTTTAAAAATTGGGGCGACTGAAAAATCCCGAAAAAAGAAATTCCCGAATAATAAATATCTCGAATAATAAAATTTCCGAATAATAAAATACCCGAATTGGAAAATTCCAAAATTATAACATTCCCGAATAATAAAATTCTCGAATAATAAAATTTCCTAATAATAAAATTCTCGTATTAGAAAATTTCCAAATTATAACATTCCCGAATAATAAAATTCCCGAATTGGCAAATTCCGAATAATAAAATTTATGTGCAGTTTATAATATTACCGAATTGGAAAATTTCCGAATAATG
>CAKNYM010050329.1:322161-348876 GCA_932195095.1 Andricus curvator
ATTATAACATTCCCGAATAATAAAATTCTCGATAAATAAAATTTCCGTATAATACAATTTCCTAATAATAAAATTCACATATTGGAAAATTTCCCAATTATAACATTCCCAAATAATAAAATTTCCGTGCAGTTTATAATATTACCGAATTAGAAAATTTCCGAATAATAAAATTCCCGATAGTTTATAATCTCACCGAACTTGAAAATTCCCGAATAATAAAATTCCCGACAGAAATTACCGAATTATAAAATATCCAAATTGGAACATTCCCGAATAATAAAATTTCCAAATTATAACATTCCCGAGCAATAAAATTTCCGAGCAATGTATAATATTGCCGAACTAGAAAATTCCCGGATTTAAATAATTGAATGTCTTTTATACACATTATTTGTTTATTAAAAATACAATAATCAAATATTTTTATTAAAAAAAATATTTTTAATATTCAAATTTTCAAAGATTATTATTTGAATTCAAAATAACAATAATTGAAAAAAAATTTCATCTAGAAATATATATTTTTTCAATTATTTTTATTCTAAATTTAAACAATTATATTATAAACTTGTAACATTAAAAATAATTTGTTTTGATACAAATATTTTCTAACTGTATTTTAATAAATAAATAAAATTTATTTAAAA
The DNA here is from genome assembly GCA_932195095.1 of Andricus curvator. Classification (NCBI taxonomy): domain Eukaryota; kingdom Metazoa; phylum Arthropoda; class Insecta; order Hymenoptera; family Cynipidae; genus Andricus; species Andricus curvator. The sequence continues at coordinate 322,812 of CAKNYM010050329.1, forward strand.
AAATTATTAATTGTTAACATTCGGGAATTTTCTAGTTCAGATATTTTATAATTCGGCGATTTTCTGTCGGGAATTTTATTATTCGGGAATTTTCCAATTCGGGAATTTTATAGTTCGGAAATTTCCCACTTCGGGAATTTTATTATTGGGGAATTTTCCAATTCGAGAATTTTAGTCGTCCCTAAAAATTGAACAATTTAGTGAACACAATTTTTCTTTCTTGGTTGAAGATTCGCCTTTTTCGTTTCAAAATGTATCACTTTTGGTAAAACAACCTCATTTTATTTTTGTTGAAAATTCAACAATTTTGGTAGAAAATTATTCTGATTTGGATGAGGATTGAGCTTTTTGTTGAAAATGTTTCTTTCTTGGTTGAATTCAACTGTGTTTGATTTCGAATTAAAATTTTTTTTGGTGAAATAATATTAACTATTATAATTTTCATTTAGAATTCATCTATTTTGGTTGAAAATTCATTTATTTGGTAAAAATTCCAACTATTTTGGTAGAAAATTCAACTAGTGGGTTGAAAAATAAAAAGAATTTTTGTTGAATATTCATATTTTTGGTTTGAAGATTCAAATATTTTGTTGCGAAGTGTTGTTTTTGGTTTGAAAATTTATTTCTTCTGTTAAACAAATTTTTGTATACAACAAGGAAACGATTTCAATTGCATAATTATTTTAAAAATTGAAAAAAGGAGAATAAAGTTGGATGTGCACACAAGGGTTAATAAGAATATTTTGAAAGGAAACTCTACCTATCCTTAGGAGCAACTAAAGTCGTATGATGGAAAAGAAGTTGCAAACGTTCCTGCAGATAATTATGACACAAATCTTCGAAAGTCGCTCCAGTTTGTCGACCACACGAGGCCGGATTTTGGAATCCTGGAGCATCACAAAGCAGAAGAGAAGCGACTGTGTGAACTGGAGATGATATCGACCTGAAAAAGCAGAAAATAATAATTTAGTTACATGTAGATATCAAACTTATACATAAATTATAATATTTATAAATTATATATTATGTTTTAAAAAAATTATATATATATATATATATATATATATAAATATATTATATTTATTTATTATTAAAAGGTTTTTTCTAGATATTTCTAGATTTTTTAAGGCATAATTTTTCGTAAAAAATCAGTTTTTTTTGTTTAAAAGTCCACCTCTTTTCGTAAAAATATCATCCTTTTTGGTTAAAAACGTGACTGGTGGCAAATTAATCTGTTTTGTTGAAAATTCGCCTTTTTAGCTTGAAAATTTAAGAATTTGGTAGAAAATCCAACTATTTGATTAAAAATTCAAATTTTTGCTTGAAATGAACTTTTTTAATGAAAAATCATATTTTTGGGTTGAAAATTCAATTGGTTTGTAGAAAATTCGGCTTTTTAGGTTGAAAATTCAAAAACTTAGTTTAATTTTTTTACTGAAATATCCATCTCAGTTTAAAATTCAACACTTTTGTTGAAAACTCGTGTTTTTCATTTAAAAATTTATCTCTTTTCGTAGAAGTTTCGTCTTTTTAGCTTGGAAATTGTATTTGGATACAAATTAAGTTTTTTGTTGAAAATTCATTTTTTCGGGTTGAAAATTCAACTTTTTTGTAGAAAATTCAAGTACATAGTTGAAAATGAACTTTTTTGTTCAGAATTCATATCTTTAGCTTGAAAATTTAACTCTTTTATTCAAAATTCGTCTTTTTAGTTTAGAAATTTATCTGTGTTGGTATATATTTCATCTTATTTGGTCAAAAATTTAACTATTTGGTAGAAAATTAATCTGTTTCGGTTGAGGACTCAAGTATTTTTTCAAAAATTTATCTGTTTAGTTTTTCGCTTGAAACTTTAACATTTTGGTAAAAGTTCAACATAAAAAAAACCTTAAAAATTTTTTATTATTCAATTTTTAAGATTTACAATTGAAGAATTCTAGCAAAAATGAAATAGCTACATTTTTAATAAAAAAATTCATTGCCAACAAAAACAAAACGAATTTTCAACCAAATTTGTTAAATATTAATATAAAAATGAAGTTTTTACTAAAATGATGCATTTTCAATTAAAAAAATTTTTAACCAAATAGTTCAATTTTCAATCAAAAAGGTTATATTGCTGCCAAAAGAAAGAAAAAATTTCAACAAAATAGATGAATTTTCAACTTGAAAAGATAAATTTTCAACAAAAAATATAACAGTTTAATTTTAAGTTAGAGAAATACGTTTTTAACCAAATAAAATAAATTTCAAACGAAATAGTTAAATTTTCAACTAAAAAGATTATATGTCCATAAAAAAAATGTCGACGAAAAATTGAATAGTTAAATTTCTAGTTAAAAAAATTAATTTTCAATAAAAAAAACTAATTTTCAACCAAAGAAATGAAATTTTAACAAAAAAAAAGTAATTTTTTACAAAAAAAAAAGAATAATTTTTAACAAAATACGTGAATTTTAAACCAAATATTTTAATTTTCAATAGAATTTTCAACCTAATTATAGTTGCTACCAAAAAAAGAAAAAGTTTCTACAAAATAGATAAATTTTCAACTAAAAAATATAAATTATCAACAAAAAATAGAATAGTTTAATTTTAAGTTAGAGAAATAAGTTTTTTAACCAAATAAAATAAATTTTCAACGAAATAGTTCAATTTTCAACTAAAATTATGAATTTTCAACCAAAAAGATTAAATGTCTATAAAAAAAAATGTCGACAAAAAATGAAATAGTTCAATTTTTAGTTAAAAAAACTAATTTTCGATAAAAAAGAAACTCATTTTCTATCAAAAAAGAATAATTTTTAACAAAATACATGAATTTTTAACCAAATATTTTTATTTTTAAATTGAATTTTCAACCATAAAGGTTAATTTTCTACAAAAAAAATACAATTTTTCAAGAAAATAGATGAATTTTCAAATAAAAAAGATCAATTTTCAACAAAAAATAGAATTGTTTTAATTTTCAGTTACAGAAATAAGTTTTTTAACCAAATAAAATAAATTTTCAACTAAATAGTTAAATTTTCAACCAAAAAGGTGAATTTTTAACCAAAAAGATTAAATGTCTATAAAAAAAATGTCGACGAAAAATGGAATAGTTAAATTTTTAGTTAAAAAAACAAATTTTTGATAAAAAAAACTAATTTTCTATCAGAAAAGAATATTTTTTAAACAAAATACATGAATTTTCAACCAAATATTTTAGTTTTTAATTAAATTTTCAACCAAAAAGGTTAAGTTTCTACCAAAGAGACAAGTTTTCAAACAAACAAAAAATTTCAAATAAAAAAGATCAATTTTCAACAAAAAATAGAATAGTTTAATTTTCCGTTAGAAAAACAAGTTTTTAAGCAAATTAAATAAATTTTCAGCCAAATTGTTAAATTTTCAACCCAACAAATTAAATTTCTATCATAAAGATTAAAGGTCAATCAAAAAAAAATTTCAACCGAAAATTTGGTTGGATTTTTAGTTAAAACATCAATTTTCAATTAAAACACTAATTTTCAACCAAAGAAAAATTAATTTTCAATAAAAAACTAATTTTCTACCAAAAAAGAATAGTTTTTAACAAAATACATGAATTTTCAACCAAATATTTTAATTTTTAATGGAGTTTTTAACCCGATAGTTGAATTTTCAACCAAAAAGGTGAATTAGTCACCAAGAATATTAACATTCTACCACAAAAGAAAAAGCTTCAAAAAATACAGAAATTTTCAAACAAATAGTTCAATTTTCAACTGAAGAAGATTAATGTTCAAACAAACATGATATAGTTAAATTTTCAGTTAAAAATTTAATTTTCAATACAAAAAACAAATTTTGAACCAAAAAGATTAATTTTCTACCAAAAGAGAAAATATATTTTTAATAAAATACATGAATTTTCAATCAAATAGTTGAATTTTCAATTGCAGAAGATAAATGTTCAACCAAACATGGAATTCTTAAATTTGCAGTTGAAATTTTTTTTTTTTAATGTTACTAAAATCGTTAAATTGTGACAAATTATGTAGTTCCACTTGGTAATTTTTTTTCGCAGATATTACGTGGGGAAGCAAAAGTGACCTTTAAATGGAGAAATACCCACATACTTCAACTACAATCTCAAGTACCATCCATCAAATCGTTCAAACTTACTTGTTGATCAAAGCAGCGACGCAGTGGAACACTTCAGAATACAGACCAACAAGAAGTCCTTCCAGAGCATCGAGTCCCGTCACATCTTTGCTTTGATCTGTCGGACTAGGAGTTCTCAAATTAGGTCTAGGAGTGTTTGGAGTGCCTCCTCCACCATTGCAAGAAAAGACAACTCTGCTAAGTTCTTCAATCGACGTCCCCAGCAAGGTAGCCGCTCTCTCAGCACACTCAACTCTTGCGAACTGCCAGCGACTTTGAGAACTGGTACCAGCCTTGACAGCTCCTGCACAGCTCAGATGATAAATCCCAGCCAGAACGAACCAAATGGCCTTCTCATCAGCCTCAGAAACCCCCAAAATTTTGAAGGCAGCGATGATACGATTGAATTCCACCATAGCTCGTTGCTTGTCTTCATGTTTCTGAAGAGGAGTTATGAAGGGATTATTTTCAGCTACCAAATTCGTCAAGTTAAGCTCCTTTCGCAAAGGGCCTTCTGCTCCAGCAAGAAGCCTGTAAACTGCATGAAAAGTTGGATCGCCATTTCCTCGTCGTCCAATTCTTGATTTTTCGAGCAGCAGTACTTGTAACGAGGCGGAGGCTATTTGTCCCGACTGATCAAAGTCTAGGCTAAAGATCTGAGAGAATCTGGTAGCATTTGAGTTCATGTGGGTTCGACTGTTGCCAAACGCTTCGAGAACCGTGAAGAGGGCGTTCAGCTTCTCTATTGTAAGAATCTGTGAATGGGAAAAGAAGAATTACATTTTCAAAAGGATAGAAAGTGATCGATACACTTAGTTGTTTAGAAATCAACGTCTGGCCAAGTTTTCAGAAGAATTTGATCAATTCTGGGTCAAGTACCTTATTAACTGTCCCGGCGGCGAGTACGAGGTAGTGTAGAGCGTGTTTGAAGTTTGTAGTTTTCCCAGATCCGCTTCGTCCAAGGAAAACAAGCGAATGGTCTCGTCTTGTCGCAAGCATGCCTCTGTAGGCTGATTGCGCCATGGCGTAAATGTGTGGAGGCATGTCTTCACTTTTGCATCCTTTGAACATTTGGACGACCTGGAACAGATTTTAGTTAACGTTCTGCTTTGAACCAAAGCTAGTTTAACCTAGATAGACTTTTTATTTCATTTATATAAGGGTGTCTACTCAAATCCTGGAAACAAATTCCCTGACAATTCCAGGTTTTTCCCTGGTATCTCGAGATTTGTCCAGGTATAATTTTTCAGAGTACGAAGCCATTCAAGTATTTCGAATTTTTTGAAACAATCGAATTATTATAAATAAAGTTTTTTCTGTCATTGTACTACTCATATGTGAAATACAATAACTGTTTTTTCATTTGTGAAAGTAACTTCATTAAAGGATAAGTAATTCCTTAATGGTACAAGCTTCTAGGGATTTAATTATGATGTTTAATTTAGAAAGCTCTGACAAATTATATTACAAGATATTCTTAAATATCTCATCACCATCGAAAAATTAAATAAACAATACTACAGAATTAATTAATCATTTCTTGAATTTTTTCCTGAAGTCCATGAATTTGAATAATAATTGAAACAAATTTTGATCATTCAAATTCCTAAAATTTCAAGTAGAAATATTGCAGTTTCAACAAGATAGATACATTTTTAACCAAATAGTTGAACTGTCAACTAAAAAAGATCAATTTTCAACCAAAAATGGGAAAGTTAAATTTTCAGTTGAAAATATTAATTCTCAACCAAAACTAAAAAGGAAATTTCATCAAAATAGTTGAATCTTGAACTACAGTGATGAATTTTCGATTAAAATGATGCATCTTCTACTAGAATAATTTAGTTTTAAACCAAAAAGATGAATTTAACTGGAATAGTTGAATTTTCCACCAAGAAGATTCACATGATACCAACAAAAATTTTGTTTAAAAAAATACATTAATTTCCAACTAAAAGAATCAATTTTCAAAAAAAAATTGAATAAATAAATTTCCAGCTAAAAAAATTAATTGTCAACCAGAAAGATTAATTTTTAACTAAAATGGTTGAATATTCAAGTTAATTAGTTACATTTTCAGTTAAAAAATTAATTTTTAACAACAACAAAAATTCAACCAAACAACAAATTTTTAACAAAAAAGTTAAATTTTCAGAGAAAAAAATTAAGTTTCAACAATAAAAAAAAAAACGAATTTTCAACAAAAGATAAATTTTTAGTTAAAAAGATTAATTTCCGACCAAAAATAAAAACGAATTATTAACAAAATTGTTCAATTTTAAACCGAAAAAATGAATTTTTAACTAAAAAAGATATATTTTCAACCACAAATTAAATAGTTAAATTTTCAGTTAAAAAGATTAATTCTCAAACAAAAATGAAAACGAATTTTCAACAAACAGTTAAATTTTCAACCGAAGTGATGCATTTGCAACTAAAATAATGAATCTTTAACTGGAATAGTTTAATTTTCAACAAAGAAGATTCATATTATACCAACTAGAATTTTTGAAAAAAAACATGAATATTCAACGAAAAAGATCAATTTTCAACCAAAAATTGAAGTTAAATTTTCAGCTAAAAAATTAACTTTCAACCACAGAGATTAATTTTTAACTAAAAGGGTTGAATATTCAACTGGATTAGTTACATTTTCAGTTAAAAAATTAACATTTAACAAAAAAAAAAAAAATTCAACTAAAAAACAAAATTTCAGCAAAATAGTTAAATTTTAAGAGAAAAAAACTGATTTTCAACAAAAGATAAATTTTTAGTTAAAAAGATTAATTCTCGACCAAAAATAAAAACGAATTTTTAACAAAATAGTTAAATTTTAAACCGAAAAGATGAATTTGCAACCAAGAAGATTAATTTTCTTTCAAAAAGGGCGAAATTTCAACAAAATACATGACTTTTCAACTAAAAAAGTTACATTTTCAACCTAAAATTAAATAGTTGAATTTTCAGTTAAATAGATTAATTTTCAAACAAAAATAAAAACGAATTTTCAACAAAACAGCTAAATATTCAACCAAAGGGATGAATTTTCAACTAAAAATGGTCAATTTTTAATAAATAATTATATAAGTAAATAATTAAATTTTCAGCTAAAAAAATTAATTTTCAACCAAAGAGATTAATTTTTTAATTAAATGATGAAATACTCAACTGCATTAGTAGAATTTCCAGTTTTAAAAATTAATTTACGACTAAAACGAAAATTCAAGAAAATAGTTAAATTTTCAGATAAAAAAAAATTAATTTAAAAAAACGAATTTTCAACAAAAGATACAGTTTCCGTTAAAAATATAAATTTTTAACCAAAAATATACATTTTTAACCAAAAATAAAAACAAATTTTTAACAAAATAATAACATTTTCAACCAAAAAGATGAATTTTCAATCAAGAAGATTAATTTTCTACCAAAAAGAGCGAATTTTCAACAAAATACATGAATTTTTAACTGAAAAAAATCTATTTTCAACCAGAAATTGAACAGTTAGAATTTCAGTTAAAACTTTAATTTTCATGCAAAAAAAAAAAACAAAAATTTTTCAACAAAATAGTTAAAAAGACCCGGTTTTTTCCCATTTTTTCAACTTATTATCAACTTTTCAATTAAAACGAACCAATAATGCATTAAGTTTAATATAAATAATTGTTTAAATAATTTATCATTATTGATCACAATATTTTCTTATAATAATGCTAGAAAGTTGCAGTTTTTTCTATAATTTTCCACTTTTTATCCACTTTGCACTTAGAGTAAGGTTTAATTTAGTTTAAATTTAAATTTTTAATTTAATTTATTTAAGTAGGTTTAATTAATGAAATTTAGCAAACATAATTATTTAAACAAATTATTATTGTTTATAACTATCATCTCCTATATTAATGCTAGATACATGCAGTTTCTTCTGAATTTTTTAACTTTTTGTCAACTTTTCACTTAGTGAGGTACTAATTAATACAAGTTAACAAACATGATTATTTAAACGTTTGATTAATGTTCACAAATATCTTCTCTTAGAGTAATGCTAAATAGTTGCACTTTTTTCTGAAATCTTCAGTTTTGTTTTGAATTTTTAGTTATGAACAAATAATAAATTAAAATAAACAAGAGTAATTTTTTAAATAGTATTGTATTTATTTAAGTGAATTATTTTTACTCTTGCCAATGTTTAAAAAATATTAATTTAAACAAAAAGGCTATCTTACAGTAGAGATAAAAACAAAGAATGGAATAATCAGGAGTAAGTGGGAGGACTAGGTCTCTAAATGACTTGTAAAAATTTTGTTTTGAATTACAACACGAAGTTTATTGCAAAGCGTAAAAGAAAAAATTGGAATTGCTTCCGGTACTTTGTTACCACTTGTAGTAAATATTTTTTCTGACTTTCGACTCTCGTGAGAAGGGAATTAAAGTCAGATACTAATTTTACAAATATTTGTTTTATTTCAGAAAATTGTATTTACAAAAAAGAAAGAGATTGATTAGAAAATGATTCTCTGTAATGTTTATTGATTATTTGTTCATAACTAAAGAGCCAAAGAAAAGTAAAAATTCGATGAAATTCATACAAATTCAAGGTGAATTAAAAAAAATTAAAATGAATTAAAAAAAATTTAATAATATCAAAAAGCTTAATTGAATTCAGTAACTTTGAAATGAGCTTAGGAAAATTCAAGGGAATTCAAAAGAGTTTTATGAAATGCCTAAGAATTCAAGGTGAGGTTGAAAGACTTTAGGATCAGTTAAATAAAAACATTTCAAAATTCAAAAAAATCTATTGAATTATGTAGAATTGAGTAAATTTAGAAAAATTAAAAAGAATTGAAAAAATTCAAGAGAATTCCAAAGAATTTAAAATAATTAATTGTTAATTATTAAGAATTAACGGTGAATTCCAGAAAAAATTTCAAATTTCTTCAAATCTTTAAAACCCGAATAATTTCTAAACAAAAAAGTGACTAATGAATACAGAATCATTCAAAAGAATTCAAATGAATTGTAAAAATTTTTGAAAATCGCGAAAATCCATTTATTTCAGTAAAGTTTGAGTAAATTTAGAAGAATTTAAGGAAAATGCAAAGAATTCGATGAAATTCCTAGAAAAATTCATTGAAGTCAGTAAGTTTGAATGAGTTTAGCATAATTAAAAGTGCATTCAAAAGAATTAATAAATACCTCAGAATTAAAGGATGAGTTTAAAAGACTTCAAGATGAATGAAACAAAACCTTTTTCAAAATCCATTGAATTGAGTAAAATTGAGTGAATTTAGAAGAATTTAAGAGAATTCAGGGCGAATTCCAAATAAATTGCAAAAAATATTTGAAAAACTCTCAAAATCTTTGGAACCCAACGAAATCCTTCACTTCTTGTGAATAAATTCTTTGAAATCCATTAAAATATTAAAATCCATTAAAATATTCAAATCCATTGAAATATTCAAATCCATTAAAATATTAAAATTCCTTAAAATTACTAAAACTCTTGAAAATCCCTTGAAATTGTTTAAATGTCTTGAAAGTGCCTTGGAGTCTTTTAAAATATCCTAAAATTTTTCAGTCTTGGAAATATCTTCAAACTATTGAAATAAATAAAAAATTTCTGGAAATTTTTTTAAATGTTCGCCAATATTTTAAATCTTTTGAAATCTTTTGAAATCCCTTGGAACTTTTTAAAGACGTTGAAAACGCCTGGGAATGATTTACAATACCCTCAAATATTTCAAATCCTTTCAACTTCATTAAATTACTGAAATAAATTTGAAATTACTTATAATCCTTTAAAATAACTTAGAATATTTCAAATCCCTTCAAATCTTTTGAAATCCCTTGAAATTTTTTAAACCTCTTGAAAATGCCAAGGAATTCGAGAAAATACCTTTAAATATTTCAAATCATTTGATCATTTTATCAATTGATCTTCAGGACCGATTAAATAAAAAAAAAACCAATTAAAAAAAATCCACTGAATTCAGTAAAATTGAGTAAATTTAGAAGAATTCAAGTGAATTAAAAAATTCAAAAGAATTAAATAGAATTCAAGATAAATTAATAAGAATTCAGGGTGAATTCCAAAAACTAATTTCAAATCTCTGCAAATCTTTGAAACTCTACAAAATACCTCCCTTCTCGTGAATAAATTCTTTGAAATCCACTAAAATATTATAAAATCTCGTGAAATTCTATAATGATATTTCCTGAAATCCTGGAAAATGTATTAAAATACATTGAGAGCTTTAAAATCCCTTAAAATTCCATACCTTCCGGAATTCTAGACAATTTTTTATCATAAAATATTTCAAACGCTTTGAAATCCCTTCAAACTAATGAAATAATAAAAAAACACCTTGGAATCTTTTAAAATTCCTTAAAATAATGAAAATTAAAAGCTCTTGAAAATGCCATAGAAATATTTAAAATACCCTAAAATCTTTAAAATCCCTTCTAATTATTAAAATCTATTAAAAATTTTTCCGAATCTTTAAAACTACCCTAAAATATTTCAAAATAATTCAAGACAATTCAGAAATAGGTATAGACCTCAATCGAGTAGTGATTAACCCATGAGTTAATTTATTGAAAGAAAAGTGACTAATGTGATATTTTCATTTTAAAAAGTGACTTAAAAGTGATTTGAGAAAAAAGTGACTAATAGTGACTGTGTGGCAGCCCTGATTATTTTCTACAGTTACTTCTTACAGAAATTCTCTCATTTTAGCTATTTTTTAAATTAATTAATTAATTTGATCTTATTATAAATTTTGAAAAAGTTCCATTATGGGCTGCAAATCGGGTACCATAGGGACCATATTTGAAAAATAGGGTACTTTAGGGACCTTAACTCAATATAGGGTCTGTGAGGCCTGCTCTATGTATTTTAGAATTTTGTTCGATGCTTATAGTGTTTTTTACAATTTGTTAATCTGGAAAAATTCCTTAAGGCGCTTCAAAAGAGTCTCGGTCTGCCTTGATCCACTATACGTCTAAAAGGTTGAAATATTGAACGCAATATTCTTACGACATAATCTAAAGGCAATTATACCGGTTTGGACGGAGAGCTTTTTCAGAAAAATGTTCTTGTTTTTTTTTTGTAATTGAACATGGAGTGTTTTGTGCGCCTGGAACCGGCAACACTTTGACTATTGTGTACGCTGGGCTCTCGGGTTTGCCGGTTTAAGGCGCAAAACACACTCATTTTCAATTACAAAAAAAAACAGGACAATTTTCCGGAAAAAGCTATCTGTCCGAACCGGTATAATTGCCTTTAGATTATGTGGTAAAAATATTAAGTTCAACAATTCATCCTTTTAGGAGTATAGTGGTTCAAGCGAAACCGAGACTCTTTTGAAGCACCTTAAGGTGCTTCCTAGGGCTTCATTTTTCGTCCATGTATTACAAATGACAACTTTTCTCCTATAAGAATGAATGGTTTGATGTAATATTTTAACCACATAATCTAAAGGGCTAAATACAAGCCCCCTTAGAGCCTTTTTTTCGAAAAATGGTATTGTTATTGCTTTTTTAACTAATTGAAAATATGCTGCATTTTATGCGCCTCGGAACGAGCAACCCGCCACCGAGAATGTACCTATGATGAACCGAAAACAGGCTCGTTCCCAGGCGCATAAAATGCAACATATTTTCAATTAATTTAAAAAACAACAAGATCATTTTTTGAAAAAAGGGCTCTAAGCGGGCTTGTATTTAGCCCTTTAGATTGTGTGGTTAAAATATTAGATCAAACAATTCATCCTTGTAGGAGAAAAGTTTTGATTTGTAATACATGGTTTAAAAATCAAGCCCTAGGAAGCCCCTTAAGTGGCCAATGATTGTACCTATTACCCTATATCTGATTTTTTTCGGAGGACTTACTTTTTCAGAATAAATAGCGAGAGGAGCTACAGGATTAATTACGACCATGCTGTCTCCTGCGTATGTGTGAATTAGATTACTGGCATATCTCTGTCGCAGAGTGTGAAGGACTGAAGACTCATTCAAATAGCGTAGTTGTGATAATTCCTCCGCCTTGTCGAACTGAGGTGGGTTTGCCTGAAAGATTTATTATTATTAATCAATCTTATAATTAAATTTCTTCTTCACTGAATTTATTTCAGATCGAATTCTTAATTGAACCAGATTAAATTCAAATAATAGGTTCAAACAATTTCAGGGGAAATAGGGTGATTTTTAAAAATAGGGGAATCCTGAAGATTTGAAATCGAAATATACTGAATTTCCAACAAAATAGTTGCATTGTCAACCACAAAAGATTAATTTTGTACCAAAAGAAATTAATTTTTAACGAACGAGTTAGGTTTTCAAGCTAAAAATTCGAATTTTGTAGCAAGCAGTTGACTTTGAAATCCAAGAAGATAAATTTTCAAAAAAAAATTTGATTTTCAACCAGGAAAGATGATTTTTCATCAAATTGTTTAATTTTCGACAGCAGCAAAATTAACTTGAGACCAACCATTTTCATTTACAACCAAAAAGTTGAACCTTCAAGCAAAAAAGGTGAATTTTAAAACAAATAATTGAATTTGCAATTTATAAAGAAGAATTTGTAAACAAAAGAGATCAAATTTAAATCTAAAACAGTTGCTACCAACTTTTTTACCAAAAACTATGAATTTTCAATCCAAAAGGACGAATTTTCTATCAAAAAAGACGAAGTAGCATTAAAACAGTTGACTTTTCTACCATAAAAGATGAATTTTGAATCCAAAAGAACGAATTTTCTATCCAAAAAGATGAATGTTACAAAAAAACTTAATTTTCTTCCAAAAAGATTACTTTTTATCAAATAACTGAATTTTTAACAAAACAGTTAAATTTTCAACCAAAAAATATAGTTCATTAACAAAATAGTTGAATTTTCAATAAACTAATTACATTTTCAATCAAATAGTTGACTTTTTAGCCAATTAGTTAAATTTTCAAATAAATAGTTAAATTTTTAGTTGAAAAAATTAATTTAACAAGAAAACGAATTTTTAACAACACAGTTGAATTTTCAATAGAAAAAAAATAAATTTTCAACCAAAAATTTATTTTCAACCAAATAATAAAATTGAATTTTAAACCTAAAAAGACGATTTTTCAACAAAACAGTTGAACTTTTACCCAAGAAAATTATGTTTCTACCAAAAGACAAATTTTCAACAAAATTCACGAATTTTTAACCAAACAGTTGAATTATCTACTAAAAACGATCACTTTTCGACTAAAAATGGACGTTAAATTTTAACTTAAAAAAATTATTTTTAACCAAAAAAAAAAGACTTTTCAACAAAATAGGTAATTTTTTAACCAACAGAATGATTTTTTAATAATGCAGTTCAAATTTCAACCAGTAATTGATTTTTCAACCAAAAAAGATGAATTCCCAGTGAAAAATGTAATAGTAGAATTTTCAACTAAAAACTATCAATTTTCAGAAAAAGATGGAAAAGTTAAATTTTCAGTTAGGAAAATTAACTTTCAACAAAACAAAAAAATTTCAATTAAAATTATGAATCTTCAACTGAAATATGTAATTAAATTTTCAACAAAAAATATGAATTTTCAACCAAGATTAACTTTCTACCGAAAAGGGCAAAATGTCATCAAACTAAATGAATTTTCAACTAAAAAAGATAAAATTTTCAACCAAAACTTGAATAGTGAAATTTCCAGTTAAAAAATTAGTTTTTAACCAAAGAGAAAAATTTTCAACTGTAATGATGGAATAGTCAGATGTATTAGTTAAATTTTCAGTTAAAAAAATGATAATTTTTAACCCAAAAAAACGAATTTGTTTAGTTCAATTTTCTACCAAAAATGAATTTTTAATTAAAACAATGAATCTTCAACCAAAAAATTTTATTTCTAACAAAAGAGTTCAACTTTCAACCAATTAGTTGAATTTTCAACGAAAAAGATGAATTTTCAACTAAAATAATGAATCTTCACCTGAAATAATTAAGTTTTCAAACAAAAAAAATTAATTTTCAACCAAGAAGATTAATTTTTAAACAAGAAGATTAATTTTTTACAAAGAAGGGCGAATTTTCAACAAAATACATGAATTTTCAACTAAAAAGAACACATTTTCAACCAGCAATTAAATAGTTAAATTTTCAGTTTAAAAAATTAATTTTCAACCAAACAAAAACAACATTTCAACAAAATACTTAAATTTTCAGTTAATAAAACTAATTTTCAACAAAAATTAACTCTTTTCAACAAAATAGTAAAACTTTTAACCATAGAGATAAATTTTTTAAATTGAAATTTTGAATCTTCAACCAAAAAAATTAGTTTTTAACAAAGTAGTTCAACTTTCAACCAAGTAGTTGAATTTCTAACCAAAAAGGATTGATTCTTAACCAAAAATATAATAGTGGACTTTTCAATTAAAGAGAATTAACATCATAAACATCAGTTAATTAGTTGGAAATAGTTGGATGTTCCTATTGGGTTCTTTTAATTCAGTTCGAAAAAAGAGGAATTCTTTCAGAAAAGAGGGGAATAGGGGAAAGAGTGTGAAGTCTGCAATTCTTCCAAATTCTAAGAACACACGTAGATTATTCTTTCATAGAATCAATTCAGAAAATTAATCCAAAAAATTCTTCCACAGAATACACTCGAAAATATGAACAGATGGTAAGAGAACAAAACTAAAATTGATTAAAATTAGTCAGCTTTATCATAAAACATTATTGAGATCACTAATTTTTCCATCTGAATATCTCTTGTTTTGTTCGGATTCAAGAAAATTTGCATGTAGAATAAAATATTAAAACTCGATATGAATAGAATTTCTTATTAATGTAGAGAGAAGCTCCGGATAAATGCAGAAGGTAGTGAGAAATATTTTTAGTCCATGATTATTGTTTTTGATCTTTAGCTTTTGATTAAAAGAGAAGTTGTTACCAATTCTAGAAAATTTTATGAATACCTTTTCGACATCTTCTTCGTCGACGAGAAGTTCCTCTCCAGAAGGTATCAAACGGACCCTGAGCTTGCCAGTATCTAGATCTGAAGAACCACATCTTGACGCTGGAGTAAATCCTCCTCGATGTAGCAACCAAATCCTTTCGGAAGCGAGAAAAGCTTGTTCCTGGGCTAGGTGCTCTTCAGTTCGCGCCTGAAACACAAACAAACGTAAACGATTAGCAATAATCCAATTTAAAAAATATAATCATCCTACAATATCAGAATTCAAACTGGACGGAATTTGAAACACCTCACTCAGTATTAGCTTTGTATTTTGATCAAGAATTTAAAAAAAGAGTCGGCAACTCTGATCAGATTAGTTTGGTTTGCCTAGTTTTTCCAGAACTTAGGGAAGGAAAGGACCTTCTTGGAGTGAAAATGTCCACTGGGGCTAAAATCACAACTCCTTCGCACAACCCGGAAGGTGAAACTGACTAGGTAGACGACGATGTATATGAGGATGACGACGTTCGCGAGGAACATCGTTCCCACCGAGACAACTGACAAGTAAGTCGATTCGAAACGTCCGTTCGATTCGTCTTTGCACGTGTTATGAGGAGAACAGTAACAGTTCCAGAGCAAGTTCTCCTTGTAGGTACGCCTGTTCTGGTGCAGCTTGGGTCAAAGTAGGTGGGTACGGCTACTTGTACGACGTACTATGGGTATTAATCTCGTTCGATTGCATTGGGAATCAAAGCACGTGGGACGACAGAGAGAGATTGAGAAAAACAACCCAATACGTGTAAATGATCGGCACATTCTTGGAAATCTCGGAAACAAATCTTCATCTCGAAATGCCGTTATTCCAAAACAAAAACAAGGTTCGCTTGTTTAAAGGTCAGAAATTCTTCCAATAGGTTGCGACTCTCGCCTCGGAAGGACCGCAGTGCGCGAGTACTCAGTCGAGTATATTGCGCAATATTATGCATTCCAATTGGAAACGGTTCAGGCGGCTCTGACTGTTTACGTTTGGATCCCCCGACTTGTGGCCAAGGCTATTTGCAGGCAACCCGTCATCGGCAACCGTCATCGAGGATGACGGAACCACCGAACAAAGAGTGTGCATTAAATTTTGCCAAAAAACTTAGCCATTTATGTTTGGAAATCATCGCTATAATTCGGAAAGTGATACTCAAATCAAAGAGGGGTTCAGGCGATTTGAAAGTGGTCGTACTTCAGTGGAAACTGACTTTCGCTCTGGCAGGCCCGCAGCAGCCAAAACACCTCGGATTATGGAACTAACTGTCTTTAACAGTGAGAGAGATAGAGGAAGACTTTAGGATTCCAAAAACTATTTTTCCTTAAATTTTTAGCCACGATTTGGGGATGAACCGCGAGGCTGCAAATTTTCTTTCCAAGTCTGCTGACCATTCACGCGGCTTATTCAGAAATTTCTGGTGAATCACGTCCTTACACGGGTTCCAAAGGGGAGTATTTTGAAGGGAATATAATCGCCATTACCAGAATCAACTTACTCCTGGTACACCACAAGTTTGGATACTTTCCGGACATAACTCATATATCTTGAATCTTATTTTAGCTTTTGCGATCTTTCATTTTAAAATAAATGATTTATTTTCAAATTTTAGTTTCATCAACCTGAAGTGTTTTCAAATGTGACAAGTTTCCAGCTTAGATTTTCTTCAATCTTAAGTTGCCCAAATTTTGAATTTATTTTGTTAATTAAAGGTCTTTAATTTAGAATTCACAAATTCACAGGAAATGGCTTGCAGCCAAGATTGATAAAAGAACGAATCCATTTCAAATCATTCAAACCATGACATGTTTACATGTTCAGGATTGGCTTGGCAATAAAATATGTTTTTGTACGTGAAAAATAAAGAGACACGTATTTCTCTAAATTAACATATAGCGACATTTTTAGCGATTCGCAGCTCCGGGCAGAAGCCGTTATAGCTTAAGTCGGGTGTTCAGGGTGGCGATTCGGCGGTCGATTTCAAATTCCCGGTTTTCCCCGGTCAAGTTTTTCAATTTTCCCGGTCAACTCAAAGTAACATATTTATATTTGCCGCAAAACGCAAACATTTATTTTAATTCATGACGTTCGTTCTAAACATCTTTTAACACAACAGAGCAAAACGTTGCAAAATAAATGAATTTTGAAAAAAATACTTAAATTTTCCACTAAAAAATATCAATTTTTTTACAAAAAAATGGAATAGTTAAACTTTCAGTTGAAAAAATTAATTTTCAACAACAAAAACGGATTTTCAATCAAATAGTTCAATTTTCAATCAAAGTGATAAATTTTCAAATCAAATTATGAATCTTTATCTGCAATAGTTAAATTTTAAACCAAAAAGATAAATTTTCAACTAAAATTATGAATATTTAACTGGAACACTCGAATTTTCAACCAAAAAGACGAATTTTTAAAGAAGATTACATTTTAAATAAAAAGAGTAATTTTCTACCCAAAAATACAATTTTTCAACCAAATACATTAACTTTTAAAGAAAGGTTTGAAGTTTTAATAAAAGAAGACAAATTTTCAACCAAATAGTTAAATTTTGAACTGAAAAAATAATAATTTTCAATCGAAAATGGAATAGTAACATTTTTAGTTTAAGAAATTATTTGTAAACCAAACATAAGAGTTTTCAACTAAAACAATGAATCTTTAACTGAAATAGTTCAATTTTCAAACCAAAAAATTAATTTTTACTAAAAAAAATAAATTGTCAACCAAAACTTTAATAATTAAATTTCAAGTTAAAAAAATTAATGTTTAACCAAACAGATGAATTTTCAACAACAGCTATGGAATTTTCAATTGGAATAAGTTAAATTTTCAGTTAAAAAAATTAGTTTCAACAAAAAAAAACGAACTTTTAACAACAACAAAAACTAACTTTCAAAATAATAGTTACATTTTCAAACAAAGTGATGAATTTTCAAATAAAATTGTGAATATTTAACTGCAATAGTTGAATTTCAAACCAGAAAGATGAATTTTTAACTGAAATGATGAATCATTAACTAGAATAATTGAATTTTTTACCAAAAAGATTAATTTTAAACCAAGAAGATTAATTTCTACCAAAAAAGAAGAATTTTCAACTAACAAAGATAATTTTTCAACCAAAAATAGAATAATAAAATTTTTAGTCAAAAATGAATGTTCAACCAAAGACATGAATTTTGAACTAAAATTATGAAATATTCAACTGGATTAATAGTTACATTTTCAGTTGAAAAAAAAAAATAATTTTCAACCAAAAAACATCCAAAGAAAAAACAAATTTTCAATCAAACAGCTCATTTTTCAACCAAAGAAATGAATTTTTAATTAAAACGATGGATTTTCAACTAAAAAAAAAATTGATTTTTAACAAAAGAGCTTAACTTTCAACCAAATAATTTTATTTCAAACCTAAAAGATGAATTTTCAACTAAAATAATAAATATTTGACTTGAATACTTGAATTTTTAACCGAAAAGAAGAATTGTTAAACAAGAAGATTAACTTTCAAAGAAAAATAAGATAATTTTTTACCAACAAAAAAATCGATTTTTTAACAAAATACATGAATTTTCATCGGAATAGTTAAATTTTCAATTAAAAAGACAAATTTTTCTCCAAATTGTGGAATTCCGAACTTGAAAGTTTTAATTTTCAACTCAGAATGGAACAGTTAAATTTTCGTTTAAAGAAATTAATTTTCAACCAAACTGGTGAATTTTCAAATAAAATGATGAATCTTCAACTGAAATGATGAATCTTTAACTGGAATAGTTTAATTTTATGCCAAAAAGATGAATTGTCAACCATAAAGTTTAATTGTCTACAAAAATAGATGAATTTTCCACAAAGTACAAACATTTTCAAACAAATAGTTTAATTATTAAATGAAAAATATCAATTTTCAACCAAATAGTTGAATTTTCATCAAAAAAAGATAAATTAATTTTTAACAAAAGTTTAACTTTTAACCCAGTAGTTGAATTTCTAACTAAAAAACGATGAATTCGCAACGAACATTGTAAAAAAAAATTTCTATTATAATTCAGAAATATTTCTTCTTTGAAATTCTACTTCTACTCTGAAAACTGCTTGAAGTACTTTTATTACCTAAAATTTAGAAGAGGGAACTTTCAAATTGTGACGAATTCTGACTTGAAAGAGGGATTTTTAAAAATTCCTTTTTTCTCAATCCGAATTATAATTCCTTTAAAAAATTCCCATTCCATGTAAAACATTCCCTGTTCCGAGTGAAATTATATTTCTTGAATTTTGCTATGATCAGAAGTAAATTCCCGGTTTTTAAATTAAATTCCCGGTCATTTCCCGGTTTTTTCCCGGTCAATAAAATTCCAGGTCATTTCCCGGTCTTTCCCGGTTTCCCGGTCAAGTCGCCACCCTGGTGTTCTTCCGTCGTACTCTTTTCCAAGGAGGGAAAGTGAGGGGAAGTGTATTTAGAGGCAGTGAGGGGATATGAGAGGAGGATAAGTAGGGGAAGTATGGAGAGGAGTAGGAAAAGTGGAGAAAGAGAGAAGAGGGGAAGTAAAGCAAATAGGGGAAGTAAAGGAAAGTGGGAAGGTAAAGTAGGGGAAGTGAGAGAAATGACGGCTAGGGAAGTGAGGGGAAATAAGGTAGGGGAAATAAGGTAGGGTAAGTAGGAGAAATCAGTGAAGGGAAGTAGAGGAAATGAGTGTAAGTACGTCCATCCGTCTGTTTTTTTAAAGGAGGGGAAGTGAAAAGAAATTAGGAGGGAAGTGGGGGGATTGAGGGGGTGGGAAGTAGGGAAAGTAGGGAAAGTGAAGGAAATGAGAGAGGGAAATGATGGAAGGGTAGGTAGGGCAGGTGTGAGGGATGAGAGGAGGGAGATTAAAGAGGGGAGGGAACTAGGGAAGGTGAGGGGTAATGAAGGGAGGAGAAGTGAGTTTAAGTGAGGGGAAGTGATTAGAAATGAGTATGAGAGAAGTGAGGGCTGGGAAGGGGAGTGTTAGCTGAGGAAGCGAGGAAAGGTGGAAGTAGAGGAGGAGGAAGTTGGTGTAGGGGGTTAGGGTATAGTGAGGGGAGGGTAAATAGGGGAAGGAAAGTATAGGAGAGGGGTGAACGACTTCATTAACACCTTAATAGGCCATTAAATTTTTCATAAAAAATTAGGCTCATATTGTCGCAAAATTTTTTTTTGTAAGCAATGAAGATATTTAGAGTTTAACCTTTGACCTCGATAAGAGAGTCAAGATTTCATCTGATTGGATTTAATTTTTTCACGGATTTTTTTTTCAAAACAAAATAGAATTTTTACGAGCACACTGCACTTTTCAAACTTGGCGATTTTTGGACAACTCTAATGCCTCATTTTTTTCAGTGGAATTGATTTACAAAATATAAGACAACTAGACAAATCTAAGTAACATTTTTTGATAAGGATAACATTTTTAATGATAGCTGTATGCAAATACATTAAAATACATGTATAAATTATAACTTTTATAAGTGTTTGAGTAAAAAATGTAAATTTTCCGGATTGTTTTTTTTCCAACATTTTTATCTGCGGTTTTAAAATTACAAAAAAATGATAGAATTATAAATTTTGACTAAACAATATTTCCTGTTTATTTGGTGCTGAGTTATTTTGAATTTTTTGTGTTATTGAAGTATAGAAAACATTTTCCGGGTATTTATAAATTGAAATCAAAAATCTATTTGACTGGCTTTTCAAAGGCCATTGAACCTGAAGCCTCTTTAATCTCGATAGCTTTCTAATGTATGGTGTATTAAAATCTCAAATTGCAATACTTATGGCTGGTAATTTAAACTTAAAAGCTTCTTGATCTAAATTTATGTATACCCACATTTTATATTTAATTTGTATATTTTCAATTTATAGAATACCACATGTTTTTGCCTGAAAGTTTTGAATGTTTCCGAATTTGGGACCAAAAAAATTATAGGCTTGGGTATTTAAAAGTTTCCATTGCTTTTTAACCAAGAATTTTTTCAACCAATTTTCAACCAAGAATTTTCAACTAAAAAAGATCAATCTTAAAAAAATGGAAAAGTTAAATTTTCAGTCAAAAAATTAATTTTAAACCAAAAAAAAAGACTTTTCCACTAAACAGTTAAATTTGTATCCAAAGACGTAAGCCTTCAATCAAACAAATAAATTTTTAACAATGTAGTTTAACTTTTACACAAGTAGTTGAATTTTCAATTTAAAAAGATTAATTTTCAACAAAATAGTTCAAGTTTCAACCAAATAGATGAATTTTCAACTAAAAATATAACTCTTCAAAAAAAAAAATGATTTCTTAAAAAAGTGATTCAACCAAATCTTTCAAATAAAATAGTTGAATACTCAAGCAAAGAAGAAGAATTTTTAACCAAAAAGTTGCATTTTCATAAAAATCAAATAAATTTCTACCAAAGCGGATGAATTTATAAATCAAAAAAATGAATTAAAAAAAATAGTTGAATTTTTTGTTAAAAAAGATTTTAGTTGACTTTTCGCGATCAAAATATGGATTTTTAACCAAGAAATAAGTTTCTACGACAAAAATTGAATTTTCAATCCAAAAAGACGAATTTTTACCCAAAAAAGATGACTTTTTAACAAAATTGTTGAATTCTCTACCCAATAGTTGCATTTTTATCCAAAAAAGATGAAATTTCTCTTAAAACAGATGAATTTTCATTTAAAAAGAAAACAAATTTAAAAAAAAATAGTTGAATTTTCATCCAGAAAAGATTCCAGTTGACTTTTCAAGATCAAAATATGAATTTTTTAACAAAAAATAAGTTTCTACGAACAAAATTGAATTTTTCATCCAAAAAGACGAACTTTTTCAACCAAAAGGGATGAATTTTTAACGAAATAGTTGAACTCTCTACCAAATAGTTGAATTTTTATCCAAGAAAGATGAAATTTGTACTAAAACTGATGAATTTTTAATAAAAAAAGGACACATTTTTTTTTAAGTTGAACTTTCATCCGGAAAAGCTTTCAGTTAATTTTTAACACCAAAATATAAATTGTAAACAAAAAGTAAATTTTCTACGAAATAGTTAAGTTTTCAACAAAGCAGTAGAATTTTCAACCAAAAGTATGACTTTTTAACAAAATAGTTTTATTTTCAACCAAACAGTTACATTTTTATCCAAGAGAGATGAAATTTCTCTTAAAACAGATGAATTTTTAATTCAACAAAAAAACGAATTTAAAAAAAAATAGTTGAGTTTCATCCAGAAAAGATTTCAGTTCTCTTTTCAACAACAAAATATGAAATTTAACCAAAACATGAATATTCTACAAAATACTTAAATTTTCAACAAAACAGCAGAATTTTTAACCAAAAAGTATGACTTTTCAACAAAATTGTTGAATTTTAAACCAAACAGTTGCATTTTTATCCAAGAATGAATTTTGAATGAATGAATGAACATGAATTTTGAAATCAGAAAGACAAATTTTCAAAAAAGCGTTGAATTTTCTACCGAACAGTTGCATTTTTATTCAAGAAAGATGAAACATTTCGTTTAAGACAGATGAAAAAAAAAGTTAAATTTTCATCCAAAGAAGATTCCAGTTCACTTTCCAACACCAAAATAAGAATTGTAAACTATAAGTTAATTTTCTGCTAAATAGTCGAATTTTTAACCAAAAAGTATGACTTTTTAAAAAGATTGTTCAATTTTCAACCAAACAGTTGCATTTTTGTCCAAGAAAAATGAAAATTCTACTAGAACAGGTGAACTTTTAAATCAAAAAGACAAATTTAAAAAAAAAGAGTTGAATTTTCATCCAAAAGGATTTCAATAGACTTTTCTACAGAAAAATACAAATTTTAAACAAAAAGTAAATTTTCTAGGAAATAGTTGAATTTTCAACAAAACAGTTTCATTTTTATCCAAGAAAGATGGAAATTCTACTAAAACAGGTGAATTTTTAAATCAAACCGACAAATTTTCAAAAAAAACAGTTGAATTTTCATCCAAAAGGATTTCAATTGACTTTTCAACAAAAAAATACGAATTTGAAACAAAAAGGAATTTTTCTAGGAAATAGTTGAATTTTCAACAATACAGTTGCATTTTTATCCAAAAAGATGCAATTTCTACTAAAAAGATTAATTTTTAAATTAAAAAGACAAATTTTCAAAAAAATAGTTGAATTTTCAACCAAAACAGATTTCATTTGACTTTTCAACACAAAAATATTAAATTTAACCAGAAAGTAAAATTTCTGCGAAATAGTTAAATTTTCAACAAAGCAGCAGATATTTGAACCAAAAAGTATGACTTTTCAACAAAATTGTTCAATTTTCAACCAAACAGTTGCATTTTTGTCCAAGAAAAATGAAAATTCTACTAGAACAGGTGAACTTTTAAATCAAAAAGGCAAATTAAAAAAAAAAGAGTTGAATCTTCATCCAAAAGGATTTCAATAGACTTTTCAACAGAAAAATACAAATTTTAAACAAAAAGTAAATTTTCTAGGAAATAGTTGAATTTTCAACAAAACAGTTGTATTTTTGTCTAAGAAAGATGCAATATTTCTACTAAAAAAAGATGAACTTTTAAATTAAAAAGACAAATTTTCAGAAAAAAATATTTTTCATCCAAAAAATATTTCAGTTGACTTATCAGCAACAAAATATAAATTTTAAACAAAAGGTTAATATTATACAAAAAGGGTTACATTTTTAACCCAAAAAGACGAATTTTTAACAAAACAGTTGAATTTGCAAAGAAAAAATAATGTTCAATTTTTAACCAAATAATAAAATTTATAACTAAAAAGATAATCTTCAGGAGAAAGTTTTTGCGAATTTGCAAAAATTACGTACATGAGTGAAGGACCCCCTCCTCCTACCGTAACAAATCGTAACAAAATGTCTTGACCCCCCACCCCTTTACATATTTTCTGGTAAAATTATAATCTTAAATTAAATATATTCCAATTAGAAACCTGATGTTCGACGAAGCTTGAAAATACTTCAACTTCACGATTCATCAAATTTACTCATCATGTAAGTTTAAAAATTAAATTAATTGGTTAATTGTTTAATTGGTAAATTGGCTAATTGACCACGTTGCACCCAGATGCTACCGACGTAACCCGAGAAATTACAAAAATGAAATCGCATATTTACGTTCGCCATGTGAATGGCCTGAATCATGCTGAGAATTGAGACACTCGAAGTCACTTGACCGAGCTTGAACTCCCGATTGCGCAAATATCTTGAGATTGGGTTCTCGTTTCATTTTTTGCAGATCCTCCTACGTGAAACAATCTTCTGCACTTTCTTTCAATATTTTTAATTATATAATGTTATAAACACAAACATTTTCAAAAACTGCGTCACGCTATTTTAAACATTTTTTTCACCCCTTCACCTATTCGTCATAGATCATCACACCAGGCTTAAATCCCCGATGCTGACAACAAAAACAGAAGAAATAGTGTGATTTTTCACAAAATAGGGAAATAGATTCTTTTAAATAAAATTATTGCACATGTACCATATTCAATAGGAAACGCTTAACATTTAAAGTCAAAATTTATTGCATTTTCAACAAGAGATCAATTTTCAACCAAAAAAGATGAGTTTTTTTACCAAAAGAGATGAATTTTCAATGAAAGAGTTGAGTTTTCAAACTAAAAAGTCGAATGTTTAAGAAAACAGTTTACTTTTCAACCAGATACTCTAATTTTCTACACAGAAGTGGAATTTTTTAACAAAATAGTCGGATTTACAAAAAAATAATTAAATTTTCAACAAAATGGTTGAATTTGTAAACACATAGTTGAATTTTTGACCTTCAAAGATGAATTTTCCAATCCACAACCAAATTTAATCATCAACAAAACAATTGCATTTAAAACCAAATAGTTGAACCTTCAAGTAAAAGTGATATTTCAACCATGAACAGATGTTAATTTTAATTAAAAAACAGTCGAATTTAATCAAAAATGTGAATTCTCAAGAAAAATATTTTAATTTTAAATCAAAAAATATAAAATACAATAGTTGAATCCTTGACCAAAACAGATTAATTTGTAATAAAAAAATATCAAATTTGTACCAAAAGAGATGAATTTTCAAACGAAAAAAACGCATTTTCAACAAAAGAGTTGAAATTTCAAACAGGAAAGATTTTTCAGTCGAGAAAGAAAAAAAATTTAACCGAATTGTTCAATTTTCAACCCAAAAATATGAATTTGCAACCAGAAAGTTAATTTTCATTCAAATTGTTGAATTTTCACCAGAAAACGATTAGTTTTCAAACAATAATGGAATATTTGTATTGTCAATTTAAAAAACTGATTTTCAACCTAAATGAACAAATTTTCTAAAAAACAGTTCAGATTTCTAAAAACAATTAAATTTTCAAAAAAATAGTTTGACGTTCAAAATGATAAATTTTAAACCACAAAAAATGAATTTTCAAAAAAAAAGTCAGCTTTCAACCAAGTAGTCGAATTTTCAATCAAAAAATATTAATTCTCAACGAAAAATATAATATTTGATATTTGAACCAAGAAAAGATTTTTATTTTTATTCAGAAACAGGGAATTTAACCAAAAAGATGAATTCTCAATAAAAAATGTGATAGTTGATATTTCAACAGAAATTTTTTTTATTTAAAATCAAAAACAATTGAATTTAACCAAAAAAGACGAATTTTTAACAAAATAGTTATATTCTTAACCAACACAGATTAATTTTTAACCAAATAGTTGCATTCTATTCAAAAAAGATCGAATTTCTACCAAAAGAGATGAATTTTTAAAACAAAAAGACGAATTTTCAACGAAAGAGATGAAATTTAAAACTGGACAGATTTTTCAGTCCAGAGAGAAAAAAATTTCAACCAAATTGTTGTTCAAACTTAAAAGACGAATTCTCTAGAAAATAGTTAAATTTTCAACCCGAAAATTTGAATTTTCAACCAGAAAGTTAATTTTCAACCAAA